>JADGJL010000591.1:0-17499 GCA_027600665.1 Irineochytrium annulatum
GCTGGGGCGGCAGCAGGGGCGGCCGAGGGAGTAGCGGCGGCAGCAGGGGCAGCGGCGGCAGGTGCGGATGCAGCAGCAGCGGGGGCAGCCGCGGGGGCGGCAGCCGCAGCGATCGTGGCCTTGGGAGTCGCTGCCGCAGGGCTAGCGACCGATGCAGCCGCAGCAGCAGCCGCCTTCGTCGCCGAAGGTGTAGCAGCCGCTGCCGTCGACGGCGTGGCGGCTGCGGCCGAGATCGACGCCGGCGAAGGCGCCGCGGATGCCGCAGCGATCAAGGCGAGGAGGAAGGTTGTTGCGAATTTCATTGCGGTGGAAGGTCGAGCTGGTATATGGCGGAGGGGAGTCCTGATCCGTACGAAGTCCTGGAGGCCGTCGGGAGGACGGTCGGGTATGGGGACTGAACGTGCGGCGAGCAAAGATGGAGCGAGTGTGGGATGCTCGCCGTTCGAAGTTATGTACGGGCAAGCAGCTTGAAACGGTTTCAGTCGAAGGGCCCCGCGACCCCCGCGTCAATAAGCAACAGAATGCGGCCGGTGGATGTTTGCGAAGCAGCTGAAGCAGCGGCAAGGCCGACAGGACAACGCTCCCATTGGCGTGCCCTTTGGAACGCGGGGCCGCCGAACTGTTTGAAGAAGTGTAACCTGACGCGTAAAACGCTTTAGGTGAACACAGCGGTCTGGCTCAACGAAGGCCACACACAGGACAGGACGTCACGCAGCAAGTCGACTGTATTATAATGCGATGTTAGATAACAATTATTATTTCGCAAGTCGGCATCATTATTCTGTGGTTACGCGTCATGACGAGATAAAAATAACCATGGCGCAGAACGTAAATCCTCTCAGGAGCGAAAAAAAAAAAAGGAAAACGTCAATCCTGTCGCGAAGATCTCCAAGGATTCTCTCCATTTGGGCTGACGAAAAGCTCGCGCGCGTCGAGCAGAGGCCGTCGGCGCGTCGACGCGATGGAGAACACGCGACGCCTTCTCCTCCTCTTCGCGCGCTGTATGCTGGCGGTCGCGCTGCCGTGCACTATCATGGCCTTGGGCGCCATTGGGATATCGGTTGTCGCGTGGATAGTCTTTCTTCTGAGCTGCAGGAGATGGGGCGGGTGGGACGGGGACGCGTTGGGCTCGTCTTGGGAGGCGTTGATGGACCCGAGGAGGCTGCCCTACCAGGAGGACAGCAAGGTTTTCGGCTTCGCGGTCTATTACACTGCCAGGTACTGTAGAGGTCGCCACTATCTTCGACCTGCGAGCGTGACGCGCAAAAGACCAGTCGTTCTTGCCTGAGTCTCCGCGCTTCCTACCACGCATGCTCTTCTGACCCATCTTCTCACCAACAGAGCGTTCACGACCGCCATTTGGGCCCGCACGTCGCTCTTCTTCAACCCCTTTATCGAGCAGGTGATCGTCTCGTTCGTCATGGCGGTCCTCTTTTGCGTCGTGTGGGCCTTCACCTCCGTTTTAAACTACTGGGGCTTCCTACTGGGATGCATGGTACCATGCGTCGTACTCACCCTGCCCATCACCGTCTGCTTTTGGGAGAGCAGGCCGAGGACTTGGGCCAACGCGTGGTATAACTTCGCGGGATACGGGAAGTTATACGTGTCCGTTGTCACGCTGGTGTTTTTTTCAGCGTAAGCATTTCTCAGTTCTTAACAGACGGGAAAACTTTGTGAAGTAAATTCGGGAGCGGAAAGGACTGCGTGCTGCTGGCGCCCGACGCTACCAGTGTGACCGCTAACACTCTTGCCGTCCTTCCGATTAATTTTTACTAAGTGCGTTTGTTCCGCAGATTTATCTTCCAGTTCACGTTCACGGTCGCGAACTACGCAAACATGCTGCTGATAACGGGGACGAACGACGCGGCGGCGCTCTTCTCGTGGCGGGAGATTGCGCTTACCGTGTTTCTTGGGTTCGGGTAAGCGAAGACGATACTTGAAAGCATTCTTTTGCTTACAGTTCCTCTTCAGCTCGCAAATCATCAGAATAATATACCTGCGGTTCATGATGATCCTCCCTATGTGGAAGGAGAAGATCTCACTGACGAGGAGCGAAGAGATTGTGAACAACGTCGTTATGGTAAGCCTCTTGATATTATGTACTCAACGGAGGCTCATACTTACACACGCTATAGTTGACCCTTCAATCCACGTACGTATAATAAGAGCTGGTGGTATGAAGCTAAATTGCTCGCTCACAACAGGCAAGAAGGAATGTGGGCTCTCATCTCGGCTTTAATCGTCTACCGCGCCCCGGCGCTGAGCTTCTACCTCGGCACAGTCGGCGTGCTCCTCATTAAGCTCCTCGAACGCGTCGTGTCGGCTGTCCGCCTCCGGAAGCGGATCGCCCGTCAGGTGCAGGCCGCAAACAAGTCCTCGTCGGGGAGGGATATCGACGAACTGAAATCCTCGTTGACGTTTGCTGAAAAGTCGAGGAAGTTGTTTGTGGCACCTGCGCCGGCGGCACCGATTGATGCCGCCGAGTCGCGGGCGGTCGCCTTTGCGCAGAACACGTTCGTTCGGCCCGTGGTTATTCGAGCCCATAGCACCGAGATTGATCCAGACCAACGTACGATTAATCTCTATCCGTCGGTTTGCTGGCTTTCTTAACCTTGATTTCGCCTTAGATGTGACGGGCAGGAGCCATACAATCTTGGGAAGGACGTTCACGAACGTATTTCGGAAGGTGTCGGTTGAGGAGGTAAGAGGCGATGTTGTTTATATGGTGTTGACTAGTGTGGCAGAAACCGACGGAGGCTGAAACGAAACATGGGCCCGACAAAATGGCAGGCGGAGACTATGGCAACGACACATCTGTAGCTATCGACGCACCTTCCCCCTTGAGCCTGAACACTTCAGACACAGCCTACAAATCCCACACCACCATCCGCATTTCTGTGGCGTCCACGACCTCCACTTCTACCGCCTTCCAAACCTCCGATTCCTTACGACCCGAACCCGAACCCGAGGAACAATTCGTTCCGATGGCCACCCAAGCCTACCAGGCCTACCTCCGCCTCGGCACCATCTCGGCCGACTGGTCCGCGCACCTGGTCTCAGTCGCGGCGGCATACCTCTTCCTATCCATCTCCCCACTTTCCACCTTCTTCGCCTGCAACGGCGTTATCGAAATCTCCGAGGTCCTGCCCCGGTACATCTTTACGTGGCTTCAGATGGCCGTGTTCGAGCTCGCGGGCTTCGTGGTAGATGTGAAGGTCGGAGGGCTGGATTACGAAAGGGGGCTCAGCGAGTTCTGGGAATGGGGGTTCACCGGGAAGAGCATGTATTATGTGACGTGTAATATGGCGGGGGTATTGGGGGCGATGGTGTTAGCGGAAGCCGGGCCGTTCATGCTGGGCTTGAAGACTGATGAGAGCTGTTTCTTAAAGGGGAGAAGAACCGGGGCTGGGGACTAAGAACGATGGAGGGCACTTGGTAATGAAACTATGACACGGGTAGTATGACACTGTGAATACGTATACATACCTCTAATTAGTGTGCTGGGGTACATCCGACTGCACGCATTAGAACAAGAGCACGTACAAACTGCTCGCGATTAGTCTCGCAATGAAGTAGTACTGTAACTGATTGTATTATGCTGATATGAATAAATAGCTTGGATCAAACTCAACCTTAGATAGAAACGGACGACAGATTCTCGCGGCTTTTAACTTTTAGGGCCCCGAGATCACCCCATCCAACTTCTCACTACTGAAAAGCCAAAAGTGCCGACCCAAACGCCCCGTCCGCCTGGTCCAGCATCGAGCTGCTGTTCAGGTCGTCCTTGTTCCCATTGTCCCTGTTGATGTCCCAGAACCCGATAGACGCGACGTAGCCGCAGCCTTTGGCCCAGGAGGCAACGTTGACGGCGTCGATGACGCGGAAGTGCTCGTCCGTGGAGTCGTTAACGCCGATCATCGGCGTGATACCAACGGAGGCCTGCATACCGATCTTCTTCAGCTGCTTGTTGGTCGCGACGGCGGCAGCGATAGAGTAAGTGCCCATGCCCGTAGCGCCGTTGGGGGCGTCGGAGGTGCCGAAGTCTTTTGGGAAAGCAGAAGGTTATTAACTTGATCAAAATTTTGGTAGCCGGGGAACAACTACTGCCAAATATACAACACCAACCCATAGTCATGATGTTGACGACAGAGATCTTGGCCCCATACTTCATGGCGCTCTGCAGAATGTAGATCGCACTGTCGTCCATCCCCTCGACGCCGGTCGCCAGCGTATAAGACACCCTCAGGGGCCAGTCCACCGCGGCCTGCACCTGCGCGATGGCCTTATTCCTCAGATCGATGCTCGGCCTGTCGTCCGCGCGGCTTCCCTCCACGTCAAAGTCGATCCACCTGACGCGGTAGTACTGCACCACCTTGAGGTACGCCTTGACCGTGTTCTCGAGCGTGTTGACGCTCGCAATCTCCTTGCCGTCCGCGCCGCCGAAGGACACGATCACGTCCCCGCCCATGGCGCGGAAGGCCTTAATCTGGCTCGCGTACGAGGACAGCGTCATGGACTTGTCGCCGGCCCAGCACGGGTTGCCGCTCCTGGTGCCGTCGTCCAGGATGAAGGCTAGGGTGAAGTAGCGGAGGCCGTACTTGGTGGCGTAGTCGACGATGTTGTCGCCGTCGGAGCCGACCTCGGCGTACGGCGCGAGTACGCGGGGCGGGAAGGACGACGACCGGAGGTCCATGGGGTCCGGGAGCGTCGCGTTGGCCGGGAGGATCAGGGACGGGTCAACATTCTGAACGACAGAGTGGCCGTTTAGGATGGAGCCCATGGAGGACTCGACAGTCTGGGCGAGGCCGACTCGCGCGAGGAGCGCGAGGAGGAGGAGGGGCGTCGAGAAGAGCATCTTAGTCGCGGCAGACGCGTCGGTTGTTGGCTGATGCGCGTGAAGTAACTAACGAAGTTGATCACGACGGCAGGCGAGGCGAGGTATGTGCCTTCTTAGAGCTAACAATGGGCGGAGGCTGTACCCTCAGCGGCTGCCACCGCACGGGCGAGACGTCGGATGGCCGGAGCCGCCGGCCCCGGTACAATGGCAGTAAATCCCGAATGATCACTCGCCCCAAGGGCCACTTCAGTTCTGAACTGTCTCAGTTTGACATCGTCACGTTCCCAACGCCACCTCTGACGTCGGCCCCAACGGGTCTCCTATGCCTGTGGTGTCGTTAACTCTGGATGGCAGTTCCGGTGACCTTGGGGCTCAGGTCGGTGCGGCTGATGGACCCCTCCGTGAAAGGTGCCGTGGCGCTGGCGGTGCGCCCCAACCGCTGCAGAGTCGAGGGGTACGCGGAAGCGCGTCGTCTGGCAGCAACGCATTCCCGCGTCCTTTGCTAGTTGTTCAGGTCCTCACATTTCCGCCTCTATCGATGAATCACGGCCATGACCCTACGTTCCAGCGACCCTCCGTATCCTCGGCGGCCTCAGGCGTATAAAGCGGCCGCGTCAATGCTATCATCAACTACCTCGTCATCTAGTTTTGAAAACATGCAGCTCTCCAACCTCCTCGCTCTCGCGCTCGTTGTAATTGCCGCCACCGGCGCCACGGCTCGTTGCACGGATGGGACTCACCCTGTGAGTAAACCTTCAACTCGAAAGCCGGCATAAACTAACAATGTTCTGCATTACAGACTCATTGCACCGTCAACGGCAGACCCGCCATGTGCTGCGACGGCGCCGGCTCGATGAAGAAGGATGGTATTATTGTGCATGACCGTCGTGGCGCCATTGTCCACGACAAGAACGGAGGCGACGCCGTCAAGGCGGATGGCGTCATCGTGCACGACCGTCGTGGCGCCATCGTCCACGACAAGAGCGGAGGCGACGCCGTCAAGGCGGATGGCGTCATCGTGCACGACCGTCGAGGCGTCATCGTGCACGACCGTCGAGGCGCCATCGTCCACGACAAGAACGGAGGCGACGCCGTCAAGGCGGATGGCGTTATCATCCACGATCGGCGTTGATAGATGTGCCCGCAGCGATTTGAGTAATAATCAGAAAGGAGCCGATTAAAGAGATTAATAAACATGGCGCCAAGTTGCTGATTGTATTGGCACACTACATCGCAAATCACGAAGATCCACCTGAGTAAACAATGTTGTTGCTGGTCAAAGTTGAGGCAAGCTCAGTCACATCAATGAGCTGCAGATTGATCAACCTCGCAGCCGCTTGGACCCCGATGGTGAGGTTCGTTAGTGTGATCATGGCGCGATACTGGGTGAGAAAGGCTCAAGGTACTTGACCTTCCCACGGATTCTTTTCCACCTGTCGTTCAAAGTGATGACGTGCGTTCACATCGTAAATCTGGATCTCCAAGCAGCGACGGACTTCAATTTAGGTTCGTCTCTCCACCTTCGCAGACGCTGACGCCCGCGAATGTGTCAATGATACCCCCCCGAGTTCCCTAGGGTTACCTCCAACAAAACATGCCGTGCAAAAATTAAACAAACTATGATATCTTTGCAGTATATTCATCAAATGCTGTAAAACTTGCGTCAGCTGTTCTAAGCCGAAAGGGTCTCACCTGCCCTGCCACCGGCATCTAATGGCACAAGAAAGGGATGCAATCACAAAACAATGCTCTAAATGCAAAAGGTAGGGAGGTCAAGACAAAGCTAGTCTACGGAGGAGAAGAGGTCACAGCAGGTTCCGGAAATCTCCCGGCCACAACCCACTTCGCCATCATAGTGACCATAAATGAGCCGACGACCAACTGCTCGGCGTGGTAGACGAGGAGTGGTGTCGAGATAATCCCAATTAACGGCGAGCCTTCCAAAAAAGTCAAATATTTAGTTCGTGCCCCGGAAAAAGCGTCTGCCAACACTGCAAGAACTGCAGACTCACCCGCGTAAATGATGTTGATCATCGGGATACCCAGCGCGACAGTCTTTGTCGCCGCGCACATGACAATCGCGACCGTGTCCTCCCGGGTGAACCCAAACACGGGGATCCTTGAGATCCCAAAGGACAAGGCAGAAAACGAGCAAAATAGCGCCAAGTCCAAGAACAACACCCCAACAAGACTCCCTGCGTCGATGTCCCCGCCCAAATGCTCTGAGAACGTGTCGCAGAACACGCTCCAGACCAACACAAGCAGCAGCGAGCTATTGACGATCGGAAGGCTGACGTATTTCGACAAGGTGGGGACGAGCTTCGGGAAGATGTACTGCACGATCTGGCCAAAGATCAGGGGAATGATGACGGTGTAGCAGAGCGTGAGCAGCGTCGATCCAAGGTCCAAGTGCGACGATCCAGCCAGCGCTCCGGCGTAGGCGTAAATTAGGGACGGGCTAACTAGCACGCCGAGAATGTTCCCGATGACGGCGTTCGTCAGCGCGCCAGCCTCGTTCCCGGACGCCTGCTTCGTCATCAGCACGTTGGAGCTGATAGTCGTCGGCGTCGCGCACGCGATGATGAGGCCCTTGATGAGGACCTGGTTGAAGCTGGTGAGCCCCAGCAGCTTCCCGACGGCCAGGCCGACCGCGGGCGTGACACCGAGGGAGATGACCTGAATCACAAGGTGCATGCGCCAGGCGCCAAGGGAGCGGAGAAGAACGGCGGTCTTAAGGGACATGCCCGAGATGATGAAGATGAGCGCCACGACACCGTACGAGACCGTGTACTCGGACCGGATGATGCCGTGCTTTTTGCCGAGGGCCGGCCAGATGGCTGCGAAGGCAATGACGCAAACGAGGCCCTGGGTTAATGTGATCGTGAGCAACCACGTTTTCCCCCAGCAATGCACCCACCTCCAAGAACCAATTGGCCTTGATGAACGTCCAAGCCCGTGCCAGGAAGGACGGCTTTCCAGTGGCCGCTTCAGGCAGAGCGGCGATGCCAACTGGCGGCACGGCCTGTTCACCATCCTCCCGGTCCTGTTTCATCGGCCCATCTTCGGACACCAGCCAACCGTCACGATGATCGGCAGGGTCGTTCGCAGTGCTCGTGTTCGTCGTATCGGCATCCCGGGGCGGGTCATCCGTGTGAGCAACATTTGGAGCCGGAGCGAGAGGTGAGCTGTGGAGAGGGTCCGTGCTCTCTTGCGGCTCGGCGACACCGACGGCGCCGCCAGGTAAGGGCCGGGCTTCCTGGTTGAGGGTGACAGCCGACGGGGGCTGCGGGAGGGGTGTTGACGGCATAAGGCGGCTGATCGAGATCGTCCGAGAGAAGGCGCAATGGAAATGGCGAAACCGATTGAACGCAAAGCTATGGTAAGGAGTAAGTCAAAGTAAGATATTTTCAGGCACGGTTTATATTTTGATGACGAACAACAAAGACAAGAAAAGGAAAAAAAAAAGAAAAGAAGTGCGGCAGGGTTCATTCATTTTCATGTACTGCGAATGAACAATAACTGTTCTGTATCTTCGATTATCCTTGGATGTGTAGCGTCCTGGCTACTGACATCCTGTACTCGGTTGTCCTTAACGTGTCAGTCTCGCATATAAAGTCTGATGTTCATAACCTCTCACACGCACTCAAAAGAGTTTTTAAGTTCGCAACTTGTCACGCCAAACTTTCGATGACCACTGTCGCTACGTACTTGTGTCTTGAAAGCCTCAGACCCGGGGATTACTTCGCCGACGGAATAACGATCTACGGCTCCGACGAGTCGGACGGGGACGACGAACCTCCTGGCCGTGATCATGGTTTTGAGCTTGCCGCTGACTACCGCTCACCCCTTCCCCCGTCTTTAAACAGCGCCTGCGAAGGCACCTGCTTGGACCATCAGGGACGTGACGCGACCGAGTCAATGCCGCGCTGTCGTCGCCCCCGCCGCAAGGGTTTGCGTCCAAAATGACATTCCGGAAGGGGGACGATGGCACGTGGGCGTGGGAACAGAGGCTGTCGCGACGGCGTCGAATGTGTTGAAGTACAGAGTTCCACAAATAACCATTGTCTCGCCAATGGATGACGTTAAGGTTGGGCATAGGCATTGTGAGGCAGAATTGGTACCATCGAAAGTGCAACAACGCACCCTGGATTTGCCCCGCGCTGGAGAGGTCACTGCCGGCGGAGACGCGACGCACCGAAGGACGGCTGGGTCGATCATCGCGGCATCGTGGCAGAAGGCCATATTAAGGTGGGAGCAGCCACCAAGTTGCTTCCTTTTGTGTTGACACGCATTTTTGATAGGGCGGCTACGAGCGGCCAGGGTGCCGAGAGGGCGAGGCGGAAGCCTCGCTGGGCTGCTACCATGATTCCTGACCCAACCTTTGCCGAAGGAAACGCGGTCGACAGAGGACGATAGATGTCGTCCCCACGGGACGATTATAAGCCTGGCAGATCCGAGTGAGACCGTTGCGGTTATTGAAAGTCCGGAATGGGGAGGGCTGTGCGGAGTTGTGCGGGGAGAAGCGGTTGATCCCCTGATGATACTTACTAATGCGAAAGGGTTCTCGAAGGTTGCATAGCGTGCAAGCGCGATTTCCTAATTTATTACCCGTATAACGAAGCAAGAATTACTCGCTTAATAATGCGCGATGTTAGGCACGATTTTGGACGTCGGTCCTTCGTTTCCGTGCTGAAAGAGCAGTAGGCTTAATCAACGGAGTCGGAACTAAATCATCGCGGCTATCAAATTCGGAGCATTACTTGAGCGCGCAAAATATTATAACTACATACTGTACACTAAGGGAAGCATCCTGCAGAAAGAAACAGCCTATTCGAAATTGAAATCATTGTCCGTCACGACTTGGGGAATAGTCTTCAGCAGCCCCTCGATCCCCAACCTCTTAATAACCCTCTCTAGTGTCTCAGCCATAACAGCAACTTGTTTCCTCCTCGCGAGCCCATTCAGCACCTGGGAAGCCGCCGCGAGGCCCTCCAGCGCCGCCATCTGGAAGGAGTCCCCGCCCACAATCTCCCCGACGAGTTCCTTCAGCTTCACACGCATGGCCGGCGGCCCCATCAGGTGGTAGTCGTCGGGCGCGGCGTGGACGCCAAGGAAGAATAGGAAAAGCGTATTGATGAGCCCGGCCTCAAGCAAGGGCATAGCGTACCCGGCAGCCAGCTGGAGGTAGCACGCGAACGGTCTCAGCCGGGAGGGTTGTGGGCTCGGATACGAGATAATGACCTTCCGCCGCATAAGCTGCGTTATCCCGACGGCGGCCTTGGCGCACTTTCTCAGACTGTCCCGGCACCCGTCCGTGAGCGTCAGCATGGCCGGGTCCGTCGTGCCCTCCCGCAGGTGATGCGCCGCCAGCGCCCGAAGCTCGCGGACGACACGCGGGCGATGTAGTGCGAGCGCTCCGGCCATGTAGAGGAGGTGAAGGCGTAACGCGGCGAACGGCGGGTTGGTTGGGCAACGATCAGGCCCTCTGGAAGTGTCATACAGGCAGTGGAAGCTGACCTCGTTCGCGAGGGTCTGCGGATGGAAGGATGGGGGCATGGTTTTGAGCCAGGCGCCAAGCTCGGCGTCGAGAAGAGCGAACTGTAGCTCAGGGGAGACGTCGAGCGTTGATGCAAGGGCGGGGTTCTCGTCCGAAGTGTTCGCGGGTCTGGTGGTGATCAGCCTCTTAATGTCGCCTATGGTTCAAAACATCACGAACAATTCTTTTGAAGCAACGGGTCACGGATGGAAAGATTCTCACCGTAGCCCATCCCCAACGCCGTGTTTAGCTCCGAAATGCGACACCGCAGGTTAATTATCGACAGCGTCAACCGAGAGGCGTCACACGGCTGCACCTTCGTGTAATCAATCATCGGCTCCCCCGTCTGCGCGTCCACGGATCTCCACACGGCCGCCACATTCGGCCCCTTGACGTTGTGCTTCCTCTTCCATATCCCGAAGCAAGACTCCCGAAAGATCATATCCAACTCGTCAATCATACAAATTACCGCAAACAGCCTTCGCCGCATCTCCTTTTCGACCCACTGCCAAGGAACCCCACTCGGATCTAACCGCTCTAGCACGTCCGGGTCCACGTCCAGCTTCAGGATAGGCACAATCCGCATCGCCATGCCGCCCAACAGCCACTCCTGACTCGTCTGCGGGTCCGTCATGCTGGTCTGCAGGAGGATCATGAGAACAAGGGCCTGGCATGTGCAGATAGCGGGGTCTTCAAGGTTGAGGGACAAAACGGCGGCGTTCATAAGAGCCTCAGCGCGCGGGCTCTTCCCCGGGTTCGCGAAGACGTTGACGGGCCAGAGGGATCCGTCCTCCGCGGCCGTCGCAGACGCCCCGATGGCGCACATAGCGAGGACGAGACATCGCGTCGGCGGTGAAGGCCCGCGCAGCTTTCGCCAGAAGTAGCCTTCGTGTATTACCGGGCAAATGAAACGACCCTCCATGTCGAAAAACGCCTGAAATTTGCAAGGTTAACTTTACAAGTGGTAGAACGGAAAACCTGTAACAGAGCATCCCGCTCAGCTTCGCTCGCGAAGATGTCGCTCGTGAAAAGAGGTCTATCTGGCTTGGACGGATCCCTCCCACTATATGAGATGGAGATCCCGGCATCCACCTCCAGATGCGACTGCTGGTACGCTTCCTCAATCGCATTGATCCACGGTGGCGCGGCGTTGGCCGAGGACACGGGGGCATTTATGAAGCTGATGGCATTGATGGCCTCCTCCAGCCGCGTCGACTCCGACTCCGGTGGTCGCGGTCGGTCCCACATCGCGCCCCGATCCGAGTTAATCGGCCTCTGGACAAGCGGCTGAGTCGCATTCGGGTCCTGACTAATTTCCTGGTTCGTTGCAGGGAGCTCCGGGAACGCGAGGTTTAAAAGCATTTCCTCGCCCATGAAAGCGCCGACGTCGGACCCAGACCCAGACCCGGATCCGGACCCGGACCTGGGGGAGCCGCTGGATTGCGAGAGCGCGTTCGGGGATTCGGCGACGGGAATGACGGGGCTGTCGCGCTGTTCAAGTGCGCATTTGGCTTGAGAGAGCTCGCTCATAAGAGATTCAACCCTAGTTACGTTAGGTCTCCTGCGGCACCTGCAAAGTTAAGCAAAAGATCTCACGTCTTCTCCAGCTCGTGAACGCGCTTTCTCAAGGTCTTGGAAAGATTCTCGTTGATCTGATCGTTCCTCTCGGTGTGCTTCCCGCGGATCAAAGTAGGTGTAACAAATCTTCGCACATAGGTGCAGTCGACGTCAGTGCGCTTGCAGAGCCCGCATCTCGGAGTCTGATAAATCAAAAATGCGTTAACAACGGCCTCGTTATACACTGAATGCATTCAAGGTAACGATGGCCCACCTCACCCCCGCACCGACGATGCAATCGATAGCAGTTGTCGCTAAAACCAGGCGAGTTAAATCAAGACTCTAAGCAACTCAACCCTACACGACAGAGGGCCTCAAGCAGGAACCCACCAGGCAGTCACCTTGGCCGGACCGTGGTCTTTGCTTGAGTTGGACGACGCATGTGAGATGTGGCTCGGCCTGCTCGGCGCCGCCGGGGCCGGAGCGATAGGTTTCAGAGGTCTCGGGGCGACCGCCTTCGGGGCGAGGGCCGCCTGGGAAGCGGCAGGCGGTGGGCCGTTGAAATGGTCAGCCATTGGCGGGATCTGCGCGGTGACTCCGAAGTTCGTGTTCAACCACTCCATTGACCGCCGGTCTTGCTTTAACCGCCACCCCCGTATCCTCCGACTCCGCACGATCCCGACAGCGACACCATGGCGGACCGGGAGGGCCAGAAGCTGATGGAGGAGGCGGCGAAGCGGGCCGCGTCTAAGGGATGGTTGTTTGGGATGAACAAGATGGACGAGGCCGCGGACCTATACCAGAAAGCCCACAACAGCTTTAAGTTGGCGAAGCTTTGTGAGTGTTCTTGAGCTGTGCAAGGAGTCAGGGTTGCTGGATCGCTCCTCGATTGTTTTTCGTGCTCGGTCTTGGGAGTTCTCGATTGCTCGGAAAGCGGGGAAGAGTACTGACGGCCTGCCCGATCACAGGGAAGGAGGCCGGGGATGCATCGCTTGCTCAGGCAGATGTGCTGATTAAGATGGGGGAGAAGGATGAGGCTGCGACATCCTATCTGAACGCTGCCAAGGCTTTTAAGAAGACGAACCCGAATGGTTAGTTTATGCACTTCAAATTTCGTGTTGGTCTTCGTATTATTTGCAGTCGTTGGATTCCGCGTTGTTTGCGTTATTTTTATTCACATTCCTGACTTCTTAACCAAAATTTTAGAGGCGATCACCGCACTTCAGCACGCCGTCGCGATTTTGACGGAAAAGGGCCGGTTTGCGTCGGCCGCCTCGAACCAGAAGCAGATCGCTGAAATTTACGAGAACGATATCGGGAACTTTGAGGAGGCGAAGAAGGCGTACGGGACGGCAGCAGAGTGGTATCAGGGCGAGGACAGCGTTGCGTATGTTATTTGGCATTCGGTTCGAACGGGAATTTGAGGTTTTGATTTGCTGTTGGTGTCATACAGGCAAGCGGATGCATGCCTCATTAAGGTTGGGACCTTCGCTGCGCAACTGGGCCAGTATGACGAGGCGATCGAGCAGTTTGAGGATGTGGCGTCGAGGGCGGTGGACAACAAGCTGACAAAGTGGTCGGTGCGGGACTACTTCTTCAAGGCGGGACTTTGCCTGCTGTGCTTGAACGTACGAAACCTTTTCTTATTTCGATCATGCGTTACGTTACTGATCCGCGCGTCTACTTTTCTTTGCTTTCACAGGACCATGTAAGGACGGCGCAAAGCTTGGAGAAATACAAATCCATGGATGTAACGTTTGAGGCAACGCGGGAATACGCGTTCTTGCGGGTGCGTTTTCTGCTTCTGCATCTTTGCTTTTGCAGCCTGCTAATAGAACGATTTAGGGCCTTGTAGAAGCGATCGAGGGTAGCGACGTCGAAGCCTTTACGACGCTTGTGGTTGAGTTTGACAAGATGACGAAGTTGGATAGCTGGAAGACCTCGTTGCTTCTGACGGTGAAGAAGAGCATACAGGAGGAGGATGAGGGTCTCACTTAGCCGGTGACACTCGAGCTTTCGGGGTAATGGGAGGATCATCGAATTGTATTGCTGATGTGTACATTCCCTTACATGTATTTGCATCTTTGATTCGTCGTTTCCGTGCTGTTTTGTTTTCTCGTAGGTCTGACCCGAAGATCATATTTTTGTCGTCCTATACATCTCCTCGTACTTGGTTGGGGCAGTGTGGTACCACTAGGTTCTTCATTCCATGCCAAGTGGATTTTGCAGCGCTCTTGCGCGATGTGTCCATAACCCCCAGTCATGCTTGCGCTCGCCTACACTATATGAAGTCACAAAAGGAATAGGAATTGATGAGTCTCACGACAGTAGAAATGCACTGGTTATTTACTTGAACTTTACACATAATACGAACGAGAGAAAAAAAACACCACAGATCTTAATCTGCCAAATCCTCGTAATCTTCCAGTTGCGTGATATCGTGCACATAATCCGTCAACCCCATTTTCGCCACGACCTTCTCCAATGTCATTAACAACACCTCAACCCTCTTCCTCTTCTTGGACAACACCCTCAACACATGCAAAACCGTGCACAACCCCTCCAACGCCGCCACCTTGTACGTGTCCCCAATGATCCCGCTGATTGCGTCGGCGACTTTGCTCGCGATCGCCTTCGAAATGCTTGGCATTCCCGCGCCGACACCCAAAACCGTCAAGAACATGGCGTTCATCAAGCCGGCCTCAAGCAAGGGCATCGCGTACCCCGCGGACAATTGCAGGTAGGACGCGAACGGCCTCAGGCGAGTCGGATGCCGGCTCGGGTACACGATCATGACCTTCCTCTTCATCAGCTGCGTGATGCCCACGGACGCCTCGGCACACTTCCTCAAGCTCAGTTGAACCTGCGGCGAGAACGTAACGGCGCGCGCGCTAACTCCTATGGAGGCCGGACCCATCGGGTCAACCCGCATCGGCCCGTTATCGCAAATCGGGTCGCCGGCGGAGAAGGACTTCAGGAGTTTGACGAGGATGGGCCGGTGGAGGGCGAGGTTCCCGGCCATGTGGAAGAAGTGTAGCTTGAGCGCCGAGTATGGAGGGAAGTAGTTCGGATCGCCCTTGTGCTTGCCGGTAAAGGTATAGGTAAATTGGATCTCGTTAACGAGACTTGAGGGGTGGAGGCCCGGCGGCATAGACTGGAACCAGAGGTCCATCTCGGCGTCGATAAGCGCGAACTGGAGTTCTGGCGCGATTTCGAGTTTCGTCGGTTCACGCTCCGCGGGTACACCAGCGATTTCGACCTCGTCCACCTTAATTTTAAGGTGCTCCTGCATGACGGTGTACCCGAGCCCAACGGCCGTGTTAAGCTCGGCAATTCGGCAGCGAAGGTTGAAGATCATGAGCGTCATCTGCGGCGCATCAAGCGGGTACACCTTTGTCGGATCGACCGTCGGCTCGCCCGTCGCCGGGTCGACGCTCTTCCATACGTCGTGCACAGAAGGCAGCTTAACGCTATTCTTCCGCTTCCACACCCCGAAGCACGCCTCCCTGAAGATCATGTCGACCTCGTCGAAGAGGCAAATGAGCGCAAACACCCGTCGACGGACTTCCTTCTCCACCCACGTCCATTTCCGCCCCGTCGGATCCATAAGCTCTAATACGTCTGGGTCGACGTCAAGTCTCAGCGGCGCTACCATGCGCATCGCCATTCCAATCAGCAGCCACTCCACGCTCGTCTGCGGATCAGTAAGCGCGGTCTGAACGATGACCATCAGCACGACAGCCTGGCAGGACTCCATGCAGGGATTATTGAGGTCGAGCGCGAGGATAGCGGCGTTCATGCAAGCGTCCGCGCGCGGGTATCGGCCGGGATTAGTGAAGATGTTGGAGCCCCAGAGAGAGCCATCCTGGGCCTTCTCGGCTGAAAGGGCGATGGCGCACATGACGAGGATAAGGCTGCGTGAGGGCGGTGTTGGGGAGCGAAGCTTCTTCCAAAAGCAAGCCTCGTGGACGATAGGGATGATGTGACGGGTGGCGATGTCGAAGAAGCGCTAGGAATGTGGAAAAAAATGAGTATTGAAAAAAGAGCGAAGAAAAGAAAAAAAAGGGAGAACCCGGACAAAATTTAAAGATTAAACTCACGGCAAGAAGCATGTCTCTCTCCTCGTCCGACTCTAACAGCTGCACAACGGGCGAGTCCTCTACGGACGCAAACAGATCCGAT
Organism: Irineochytrium annulatum; assembly: GCA_027600665.1. Lineage (NCBI taxonomy): Eukaryota > Fungi > Chytridiomycota > Chytridiomycetes > Chytridiales > Chytridiaceae > Irineochytrium > Irineochytrium annulatum. Next base: position 16,113 of record JADGJL010000591.1, read on the forward strand.
AATGACGCATCATCCCCGGACAACAAGTTCATCGCCTCCGGCGTGTCGAAGCTCAACGAAGTCTGAAACGCGTTCTCCACCGCGCTGAGCCACACCGTCGTTTGCGTTGATCCGTGCGCACTTGCAGTGTCGTTGAAGCTGACCATCGGGGACGTATGAGTTGACGACGAGTGGTTTGACACGGGCGGCGACGGCTTATCCGCGATGCTACCGCTAACAGACGACGGCGGAAACGACAGGGGGGCGTTGGTGCTTGGGAACGCGAGGTCGAGAAGTACCTCCTCGCTGAAGAAGGCATTGAAAGGGACAGGTGGGGAATTGGATTCAACGGCGAGCGCCGGTGAATCCATCAACGACTGCGGAGGGCTGGTGGTCTGGTTCGTGAGAAGGTTTTTCGCCTGTGTGAGCTCGCCAAGTAGCGTTTGCACGCTGCGATACAAATTCACCTTAATACGTGCACGACGCAATAGCGCAAGTAAAATCGCTCACGTCTTCTCCAGCTCGTCCACCCTGTTTTGCAAAGACTTCGAAAGCGTCGCGTCGATCTGCTGCTGTCGCTCCTGCCGCTCTTTTTTGCTGGCGCGAATCAGCGATGGGGCGACGAATCTTCGAACGTATGTACATTCAACGTTGGTCCGTCGACAAAGCCCGCATTTCGGTGTCTGAAACCAACACAATTAGCCATACAATTAAAACAATTCCGCTGAAGTCCCTACCTCAGCGCCGCACTTTCGGTGGAGTCGATAACAGTTGTCGCTTTTAAATAACGAGAAGCGAAATGCGTCAGCATCAACCAAAATGGAACGAGTGGAATTATCAAAAGAATAGGATAACAACGCAAGATCCAAAAACAAGATGAGAGCCTCCTCACCATGCAGTGACCTTCTGCGAGTTGCTCATCAACTGAGTGGACGAGGAAGAAGCCGCGGAGGAGGTCGAAGACGTTTTCGTGACGGCGGGCTTCAGCGGAGGCAAGGCTCCGCTGCCCCCGCCGAGTGCAGATCCGACCCCCGTGGGGACGCCGACGCCGAGGCTGCCGTTGGCGGCCGTCACTGGATAGGAGCTGGAAGAAACGCCGGGGAGAGGATCCATCCCAGAAAGAGGGCCGTTGATGGCTGCAATGGCGATTTCGGCCCCTTGGCTTTGAAACCCACGATCAGAGGCCGTCCTCAAGCCACGTCAGCGGTTCAGCAGTGGTGAACGATTGGACTGCGGCTGCCGACCAGGCGAAGTCACCAACGCCACCATCGTCTCATCATATGTTATGAAAGATGAAGCGCGTTCGGCTCCTCATTTAGAGTGGGACGCCATGTTGGCGTTAGTGATCACGAGCCCCAGCCAAAAGATGAAATCTGGTGAAGGAAAAGAGGACGGCGGCGTAACGCCG
>JADGJL010000592.1:0-17496 GCA_027600665.1 Irineochytrium annulatum
GGGTGGGGGCGGGGGGGGGGGGGGGGGGGTGGTGCATCTGGGTGGGGGGGGGGGGGGGGAATGTGGGGTTGGGGTTTTGGTGTGGGATTGAGGGCGGGGAGGTGGGGAGGGCGGTTGTCCAAAGCGAGGAGGAAGTGAAGGCTCAAGAGCAACGCGTTGACGCCGTTGTAATCAAGGCCGTGCAGGTGATTCCGGCCAGGGTGAAAAAGCCCGTCGTGGCGCCGGTGGTGGTGCAGACGGCGGTGCCGGGGAGGGTCGTGAAGCACTGGGAGGGTGTCGAGGTAAACGTGGCCAGATCGGAGCGCGAGCAGGTGACGTCGGCTGAACGCGGGGAGGTTGAGGTGGATGTAGCCGGCTGTAGCCTGGACTGCGTGTCGTTAGGGTCATCGGAGATAGGGTCCACTGGGTCTAGCTTTTAACGCAAGGGGGATACCTGCTGTGACAAGTAGCCACGAGCATTAAACTAGTATTGTTGGCAATTAAGATACTAGTTGGAAATTGGGTTGATGAAGAAATAATCATATACCACCCTGATGGGGTACCACCTTAGACTAGGCACGACATCGCTGCAGCGACGAGGTAACAGGAACCTTTAGATGGCGGTAAGTGCCAAGTATCCTTGAAGTTTCCTTCATTGAAGCAGACCATCACGCCTGACACTTGTCACCCACCTTCTGAAAGCCCTTATGCGACCAGCCCTCCCAAGGCGAAGAGCTCTCAAGTTGGCTTCTTTCCGGGCATCCGAAAAAATTTCTTATTCATCCAAGTTCGTTCCGCCGCGATGCTCGCTAACACCGCTTACGTCTCGACGAACACTTTAACTATGTGCTGGTAGTCTGGCAATGTTGTATTGATGGCCCCTCCGGCCCGTTTTAAAATCGGATGTCCGACGCAGCCGTCCAAAACCATCATGTATATCACCTTTGTCAGCTTCACGTGGAAATGGTCGCGTCCAGCGAACAGCCACGCGCGTAAGAATCTTTCGTGCGATGACGCGTCAACTTCAAAGCATAACGCACTATGCTGTGTTCATTCCGGCCGGTTCCCTCCCCAGATTGCCAACGTCATGTGCCTACCATTCCTACACGTGAATAACATGTAAAAAGTGGATCTTCGATGGATCTAATACTGCGCGACAGCTAGGACTCATGGAAAGCGGATGGAGTGACGACAGCATGTTTTGCAGGTACAAACCAAAGATTGAAGCGCATCGAAGAGCAAGCCAGCGCCTTAGTTTTTATTCAAAAGAATGTACAGACGAACAGCGTTTTGTATTGGACCGGATGTTTTCGCTCCGGCGGCGGGCCTGAAAGCGAGGAGGGAAGTTAGTTACTCTTGTTGTTTCCCAAACATATAAATAAAGCTCCATCTTGGAGTCGTTATTATCGCGTGAGAAGCGAACGAGGTGTGGTGGTGCCCTGCAAGGCTTCCACGCGAAAATTCTGGGAAAAGGACGATCACGACGATCAACGCCCCTCGACATCGCGGCTCGAGCGTAGACGACGTGGATGCTGGCGGCTCTATCATGCTTGCATTTGAAGCGGGCAGGTGGGGCAACTGTGGTGAGCTGGTAAGTTACTTCTAACGTGAGCCGAAATTAAGCAACGGAGGGAATGGCAAGGAGACTCACTTCTTTTCCTCGCGACTAAAACTCGCCGAGTGCAGTGAAACGAGTCGAAAATGGCCCTCATGCCGTTACCTTTTCCTTTACGCCGTCATAGCTCTGTCCTTGCATCCGCGACACAGAATAGCTAGCCGCTCCGTCGGCAAATCCGTCCGATGTGACGCGATGTAAATCGGCCACTGCTCTTCTACCGCTACGTAGTAACTATGAAGTTAACGAAGTCGGCGTTGGTCCTGCAGCTTCGCAGTCAAAGGAATAAAAAATCGAGTTGCTACTTTCATCGCGGCACCTCAACCCCCGCTTCCCGCCGTTAGTTCCAGCTTTACGGGTGCGGGGTTTCCCGCCTCCATCCTCCGACGACCACCTCAACGCCTCCATTCTCCGACGCCAACCTCATAAGACACCCTTGCCACGGGGGATAAGATTTCTCACCACAGCCGTAGCTAATTATGACAGCAGTCCGCGTGGTTGAGCCTACCCGCGCACAACACAGTTGGAACAACAGTACCGACAGCGTCATAAAATAAACACGAGAAGTGTCGGCTGAGCAAAGTCGTGTGTCTAACATTTCGTCAAAATCAGGCGGTAACAATTCCAGGTACCACCCGGAGATATTCGAAAGATTAGAGGCCGTTTCCAATCCAGCGGATCAGGGGGTCCACCGCGACTTAAAGCCTCCACGGAGAGGACGTAGAGGACCACCACATCGGCATCTCCCCGATCTCCCCCTCCGGCCCTCCGGGCCTTCTTCGTTCCACGATGGCGGACCCGTTGAGGCCGTTGCCCTTAACTTCGCAGAGCTCCACTGTTGGCCGATCAACCCAGGCGGCGGCCGTGGGGGCCGGCCAGACGTGGACTGAGGATGGATCGGGCCTGGAACCTGAGCCCCCCGATCTGTGAGAAGGCGATTCTTTTATTGAATGGTCTTGTTTCTTACTGTTGCATTTGGGGCGACAGCATACATGTTCTCGAGGTCAAGCAGGCAGGTTCATCTTTTCGTAGCTTCATTTCCACCTATCGTTTCCATTCTTATTTCTTCGCCTTTTAACCATCCCACAGCATCCGTTGCAAGCCCGCTCATGCGGGTCCGGGGACAAGGACCGCCGATCACTCGACCCGGTAAGTCGCGCCGATCACGTCAATACCCGGTCGCCGTACGCTTCTAACCACTCCTTGCCTTCATTGGAAAGCGCAGCCACCCATCGTTCGCCTCTCTATCCGGCGCCGCGTCTCCTCCTCTGCCACCGACCCGAATCCGCAAACTTTTGACGCGCAGGAGTTCGCCGCGACCCAGGAGTACGTCCTGCACGCGTCACTGTGGAGCCCCGACGGCCAAACAGAAATCCGGAGGCCGCCGCGCAAGACGTCGTCGTCGCGAGCCGGCAGTAGCGGCGAACAGCAGCCGTTACTCATTCTCGTGGGGAACGTCGTGGCAAACGCGCTTTTCGTAAACGACGAGATGGATCGACCAGGTTGCTTCTTCGTCTTTGTAAGTAATCGTGGGCTATTTATGTCGAGGGTGATATTCCCTGATGAATTGCGTACAAAACCTAGTCAGACTTGTCCGTGCGGAATGAGGGCGAGTACGTCCTAAAGTTCAGTCTTATGAATCTGAAGGGGTATGCACCGGTCGAATTTGCGCTTGATCGCACAAAAAGTTTTTTCGTTTTTTTTTCGTAACACGTATTGTATTTACTCATATACGTTGCAATTAGCGTGACGGAGTCGCAACCGAACAGGGTTGTTTGCACAGTGTCATCCAACGTCTTTACGGTGTACTCGCCCAAGACTTTCCCCGGAATGTGCCAGGTTTGATAGACGCTGTTTCTTGGATTTTTGCGTTGGAAAGTTACCACTAAAAACAACGTTGATTTCGCAGTCAACATTTTTGAGTCGGAAGGTGCGTGATCTGTTTCATGAAATCCAAAAGGTGTTGACAAGGCGAACAGCTGGCCTCGCAAGGCGTCCGAGTGCCCCTTCGGAAAGATGTTCGCAGGAAAGCCGGCGCCACCGCCGCCAACGATTTAGAGCCTGACCCTGCCGAGGACGACGGCTGAGATCGCGGTTCGCAATCAGCTCCAAAACAATCAAGATCAAATGCTCACAAAACATCGAAATATCCTCGTTCTTTCCTTCGTTCTCGCAGACAAGATTTTTCACGAGCTTTATTTTATTTTGATCTAGTTTTACGTATCTCTTTGCTCACTCCTGCCTACTTTTTCCTGTTACTTCAACAACTCGTTTTGAGGTTTAGCTGATCCTGGGTTTTTGGGAGTTTTCGTTTTGCACTGCTTTCTTGGTTTGGAGTTTAGTTGGTGATGGACAGGCAGTTATTTATCGGCGCAACACCCATGGATATTTTAAAAGATGCTGTAACTCTCTTTCTTTTCCTTCCCTTTATGAAAATGCTGCAAGGCGTTGTTGATCAGTAGTCGGTGCAATGAATAACGTTGTTACCTGGCTGTGTAGTGGCGGGTTTTTGACAACCGTATCTTGGCCGTCATTGTGTCTGCATCGCCATCCCCCTCAATCATCCCGCTCCCGCCGTCTTGCCCAGGTTTCCTTCCTTGTTGATACAATGCCGGCAGTGATCTCGCGGGCGCTTCAGCGTGCGATCCAAGAGCGTGGGCTCTTCGCAGCGGCGAACAATGCTTCGTTCGCCCAGAACCTTCAAGACCGGCTGCAGCCCAACCAAGAACAGCTGATGACGATCTACTTTATTGCTGGGTTTTCCGTCATCATCATGGTAACAAATGGCTGGCTGATTCTCATATCTAAAAGGATGGTGGTAGATCCTCTGGCATATCCCATACATCAAGTACATTCTTTGGCCGTTTAAGGTCTTCACGGTCGCTCTCCATGAGTTTGGGCATGCGAGCGTGGGTTGCTGTACAGGCGCTCGGATCCAAAGCATAACAGGTAAAGTCTTCTTTATGAACATAGAGCTTCAAATCGCCCTCAATAAAATCGTACGCTAACGGTCAAATTGCTCCACAGTCGATCCGGACGAGGGCGGTCTGACAAAGATGTTGGGGGGCAACATGTACCTGTCCTTGCCGGCGGGTGAGAATTTGGCTTTCCCGGTGTTGGCGATTGGGATCGTTCAACCCGCTTGTTTCTGTTGCTGACATGCTCGTCAAACCAGGCTACCTGGGCTCAGCGTTCTGGGGTGCCATCATGATATTTTGTGGGTTCAACCTCCTGGCCTCCAAGATCGTCGCGTGCGTTGTAGGGCTCTGCATGATTATTACATTGTTTTGGGCAAAGAACTGGCTCACGCGGGGTATAACGGTGGTTTTTCTCGGCCTGATTGCTGTTCTCTGGTGGTTTCACGATTCGATTGGGCTCCGGTACTTTGTCCTGTTCCTTGGGTATGTGTCTTCCTACAGCTTCCGTTCTTGTTTTTTGATCGTGCTTGTTGCTATAACTGGCATTTTCCACTAGCACAATGTCGTCACTTTATTCGGTATGGGACATTATTGAGGATCTCGTCGCCCGGAAAGTGAATGAGTCCGATGCTTCCGCTTTTGCGAGGATTTGCTGCAATGGATGCATGCCGGCGCAGGGCTGGGGAATTATTTGGTTTTTTATCTCGCTGATTTTCATTGGAGCCGCAATCGTTGCTGCTTTGCTTGTCTTTAAAGACAATGGACAGTGATGACTTTTCTTTTCTTTATTACTTTAGTTGTATCTAGCAATTTTGAACTGTACACTAATTTCAATGATTTATTGCATTTTCTTTTTTCGTTATTGAAACTGTACACTGAAGGCGACGACAACAAATATACTCTCAACAGTAACGATTGCGTTTACATAACCAGCGGAGGGGTTATCAACCTTTAAATATTGCAATGTCGATAGTTAGCCGAGTCGCGATCACTTCAAAATGCATGGTCCTGAAAGCGAGAAGGGGATGCTAAAATAAGGAGGAAGAAGTATAAGATCGCTAAAGCAAGGATCCAGCTGTATTGTTTGTGTTGATAAGATGGTCAAACTTTCGACCACAAAACTCGCGATGTCAACAATCGGTACTGATCTCCAGATCGTTATTGTATATAGACCAAAATTCGTTTGAGGGCGACGGGCGCAAAAAACAACAACGTAACAAGGAGGGTATAAGTGCTGTTTTCAACAGTGGCTTTGCGTTTATATTAACACGGGCACTTTCGAGGGAAATGGGAAAAAGTTTGATGAGAAAAGTAGTAAAGGTCGTCGCGGAAGCTGTTGATTTTGTACCACAGGATGCTATCAAAGCAGAAGGACCTGCTTGTGGACCAAGAGCCAGCTGGCGGACTCCTCCCCACTCCCGCCACCAGCAGCCACACGACCTCACAGGACATGGCCTCCCGTGTGAGCTCAATACACGGGAGGTTCCTCTGCTGCTACGGGCGTTAAAGGCTAGTAGCAAAGTGCTTCTTCTAGAGGCGGCCGGGTACGTCCCAATGGAGACGACCTGGTGTAGTAGAATACAGACTTCGGTGATACAGCAGGGCACGCATGCTGCGGGGTTGAGAGTAGCACACACCAGGAGGGAGCCCCCAGGTGAACAGATTGTCCGTCCCCTAGAACATCGCCGTCGATGACGCCAGTAATGGCTCGTCGCTCCCCTAGCGACCCACCTTGTAAAGAAAGTGTCCCGTAAAGTTCGCAGCGCGGTCTGTCAAAGGAGACGATGCAGATTCTCGACGTCAGAGAGACATGATCAGACAGATAAAATACGCCAGAGAGACCTTGTATCTTTGCTGTCACTTAATGATCGCAAAAGTTGGTTGTGTCTGTTCAATACTGCAAAAGGCCGCCTGCGCCTGGCGCACAGCTTATTTGGGACAGCATGTATTTATTCCCTTATTGCTTTGTCACTGGCGCGACCTAAACCAAGCCTTTCACGTTCTCGGACATGGTTGTTCGATTTTGTGCTTAAATATCTTTTTTTTTTTTTTTAAAATATCTTTACAGCAAAAAACTACCGAAACATTTCACCATTCAACTGTTGAAAAAATGTCAATGCAAGAAGAAACGCCGAAATGCATGCAAAAAATGCAAAACATGCAAAAATAAAAATAAAAATAAAAAAAATAAAATCGTTATTGGACAAAAACCATGGAGAAAAATATGTGACAGCAGAGGGCGAATAGACCAAATGGAACCCAAGAACACAAATTGGTTCCTCATTCCTCGACGGTCGGCCACGTAGTCGGGGTTGCAGAAATAAAAAAAATGTTAGAGCAGTGGTGTCCTCGATGGCATGGGTGTGGTGCTGAAATAGGTGGTGGCGTAGGTTCTATGTATTCAAAACATCTCTATCTTGCTAAGTATAGACTCCCATGCTGAGTGAATGAGAGTGGCGTAGCCGCACCCTCCCCAAATCCCAAGACTAACTTCAATAAAAAAGGAAAGCCAAAAGTATGCCAGCAAACCCAGCCCTTTCCGAAGCCCACCGGGTCTTGGCCACGAAGTTGTCATGGTTCACTCGTCGCCCACCACTCCCTCCACAGAAAGCTGTCGTTTGTCAAAGGTTCGGTTTTTCATCAGTATTTTTAGTGATGGACTTGACGGCTTCGAACGGCATTGGCAGAATCCGGGGCACGAAGAGAAAGAAGGGGAAGAGGGATGCAAAGCCGGCGCATAAGCCCTCGGCGAGGCAGGTAAAGCGGGTCGCGGAAGATGCGGAGATTGCGGATTTGGAGGCACAGGCAGAAGATCCGGTACGGCATTTCTCCTTGCTTCAACGCTCTCTTGCCGTTATAAACGGTGTTTTATCTGACGCGCGCTTATATCGTAGTCTCTTTACGTGTCCAACGACGAAGTGACCCAGTTCTCGCATTTGCCCATCTGCTCGCTCACAAAGCAAGGTGCGGTTGTTGGACACCAGCCGAGGTTCATACTCACTTCACCGTTTGATCAGGGCTGGCGAAGGCGAACTTTGTTGAAATGACGGAGATTCAGAAGGCGTCCTTGCCGTACTCCCTCGCCGGTCGAGATGTGCTCGGAGCCGCAAAGACGGGGTCTGGGAAAACGCTGGCGTTCCTCATTCCGGTTTGTTTCTCGTCTCTTGAGACAGAATTTGCAGTGACTCAACGCATGCACAGGTCCTGGACACTTTGTTCCGCTCCAAGTGGACTTCCATGGACGGCGTGGGAGCATTGGTAATTTCGCCAACGAGAGAGCTTGCCGTGCAGATCTTCGAGGTGCTGCGGAAGGTTGGGCGGGCACACTCGTTCTCGGCGGGCCTGCTCATTGGTGGTAAGGACCTAGTACAGGAGCAGGAGAGAGTGAACCGGATGAACATCCTTATTTCGACGCCGGGGAGGCTGTTGCAGCACATGGACCAGACGCCGGATTTTAACTGCGATTACTTGAAGATCCTGGGTATGATTTGGGCTGGAAATGGGCCATTGCATTATCCTAAACTGAGTGTTATCGATGTAGTGCTGGACGAGGCCGACCGCATTCTGGACTCAGGCTTCGAATCGACTGTCAACGCTATTGTGGCCAACTTGCCGAAGGAGCGGCAGACCCTGCTCTTCTCGGCCACTCAGACGAAGTCCGTCAAGGATCTGGCGAGGCTCAGCCTTAAGAACCCCGAGTACGTCGCCGTTCACGAAGAGGCAGACGCAGCTACCCCGAAAACCCTAATGCAACGCTACATGGTCGTGCCCTTGCCGCTGAAGCTCGACATGCTTTTTTCGTTTTTGAAGACGCATTTGAAGCAGAAGGTCTTGATTTTCCTCTCGAGCTGCAAGCAGGTACGCAAGCACACACCCTATCTTCGTAATACGCTAATGCTCGACTTTTTGAAGGTGCGATTCGTGTTTGAAACCTTCTGTAAGCTTCACCCCGGTGTCCCCCTCATGTGCCTTCACGGCAAGCAAAAGCAGCAGAAGCGCATGGCGATTTTTGACGACTTTTGCCGTAAGCAGTACGCGTGCCTCTTCGCTACCGACGTCGCCGCCCGTGGGTTGGACTTTCCGGCCGTCGATTGGGTCGTCCAGCTTGATTGCCCCGAGGACGCGGCGACGTACATCCACAGGGTCGGGAGAACGGCGCGGTACGACGCCGAAGGAAGCGCGTTGCTTTTTTTGCTGCCGTCGGAGGAGGAGGGCATGAGGGAGGTGTTTCAGAAGAAAAAGATCCCGATCGAGCCCATTAGGGTGAACCCGAAGAAGATTAAGTCCGTGAAGCAGCAGATGGTCATGTTCTGCTCGAAGGATCCGGAGATAAAGTACCTCGGCCAAAAGGTATTTGGTCTGGTTGGAAAAGGCGTCGTTAACATATCGGCGAAGGCGTTCATCTCATACGTCCGATCCGTCCACCTTCAGTCAAACAAGAAGGTGTTCAAGGTTTCTGAGCTCCCGCTGGAAGAGTTTGCGGACTCGCTCGGTCTCCCTGGTGCCCCGAAGATCAAGCTGGTGAAAAAATCGGAGGCGAAGAACGCGGCGAGGCCGAAAAAGAAGGTGGACGATGTAGTATTCAGCGACGAGGAGGAAATGGATGCCGGGAAGCTGCGGAAAACGAACGAGATCGTCGTCGGTGATAGGGATAAGGATGAAAGCGAAGAGGAGGATAAGGAGGGCGAGGAGGAGGAGGAGGAAGAGAAAGAAGAGGCGAATGCAAAGGACAAGGTTCGTATTGACTCTTTGTGCCTTTGATTGTCAACTTACACGGTGCGCTGCAGCCAAAGACGAAAGTCGATCGCAAGTTTGCGGCCCGGAACCAGACGGTGTTTTCGGAACATTACCAAAAGCTCGTCGAGGACGAGCTCATTGGAGGCATTGGGACGGACGACGACGACGGGAACCTCTTCGGCCTTGTCCGGAAAGATCACGATGTGGAGGACGTTGGGGATGAGACTGGTGGTGGGAAGCTTCTGACAAAGAAGGAGAGAATCAAGCTGAAAAAAAAGGAACTGAAGAAACGAGGCCTGTCGACGAAAATCGAGTTTGACGAGGATGGGATGGTCAGTATTAGCAAATGTCGCTGCGTGGTCGCTTCAAAATTTTGAACATTTTGTTCACAAAACAGCCTGTCAGCAACGCGTTAGAGACACTTGAGGAGTTTGAGGCCAAGGAGTCGATTGAATCGCGAGAGCGAAAGTTCTTGGAGGCAGAGACCAGCCAAATGCGCGAGGTGGACTCCGTTGACAAAGAGGCTGCGAAGGCGAAGAGGCGGGAGAAGCGGCTGAAGAAGAAGTTGAGAGAAAAGGAAGCCGAGGTTCGTTTCCCTTTAGAATATATTTACTCGGTAGAAGGGCTAATCGTAAGTAGATGGATGGCCACATGGCGGTTCTCGCGTCGGGATCTGAAGACGGACCCGATAGTAATGATGGAGATCGTTACTCTGACGCGGATGGAAACGACGAAGACGAAGAGCCCTCGGGCTTCAACCTTGAAGACCTCCTGCGACGGCGAGACGACGAGGACGACGACATCTCACTGGACAACCAATATGACGAGGACGCCCCATTGGACGTAAACATGGATGAGGTCGATGATATGGTGCCTGTTGCATATGATGAGGAGGATGCGGACGAGGAAGAAGGTGAGAGACCGGCGAAAAGGTCTCGTAAGAGGACGGCTGGCGAGCCAAAGAAGGCCGGGAGTAAGGCGACGCAGAAGGGGTTTGCCCGGACAGAGGATTTGGAATTTGTTGCGAAGCGGTTGCTCAATGGAAAGTGACGGTAGCATGATAGATTCTATTGTTAGAATGTGGACCGGGTGGTATGAAAGTGCCATCATCGCGTTCAGGAAATACATATGCAACGATATACATGAACTATAAGATAAGGAGTAATTAAATGTCGCAGCTAATCAATACTATTTCTATGAGATTTAAAGTGCAGGATGTCTAATGCAATGAATGTGAACTTGATCTCCCGCATCGCCGGGTAACCGAACAAAGGCGGTCGGGTCGAGCAGCAGCTTCCGACAGATTAAACAAACCCGTCCGCCGTCCACCAGTATTGGCGGAAATGACTGATACGAGTCGACTAAGTCAGCGTTCATCTTCGCATGCTGGCTTCGAGTGATCGCTTTTAAAATCTGCATCTTCCGCAGCTCGCCCAGGCCGGATCTTGCCGATGCCGCAATGAAAGGCGTTATCACGTCGACCGACCATTGGCTTGGTATCATTTCAAGCACCTGCACTATCAATTTCGGATGTCTTCTGTGCAAACGCGTACCTGCAGACTATCCAGATCAATTGCGTTCCGTGACATAATCGTGGTGGCTCTTTGAACGCGCTCAATCCCCAAACTTTTGACGTCAGTACATACACCCAACCCATCGATGCTGTACCTGTCCGTTCTGTCGTTTCCTCCCAAGTACAGATTCAGCAGGCAAAGCAACCGCGAAGGCCTCCTATTTAAAATTGTAGCGAAGTGCTTGCCCCACAACACCGAGGATAGGCAATATTCCTCAGCCGCCACGTAATCATGTAGAGATAAAACTAATACTCGGAGCAATGACTCGTCTTCCTCTTTCTAAAGCACCCGTTAGCCGAAGAAAAAAAGCACGCGACCTCCTGAACCTTTGCATGTACCACGCACCGCTCAGCCGCTAAAGACTGCTTCTGCGTCAAAGCACCCGAGATAGTCCCCATGTTATAACGGTCCGAATTAAGAAGGAACTTAATGAGCGAGTACCGGCTCTCTGCTGAGGCCCGCTCAGCGCTGTGAAGGTAGACTGGATACGTCGGGCGTTCCGGCAACTTTAGATAGCCGGCTTCTGCATCGGCTTCAGGACAATACAAAGTCTCACAAACTCAAACCTAAGGTTGAGAGCTCCTCCTCAGAAATCGCCAAAACATCCTCTAAATACAGATTTGCAAGGGTGTCGTGATAGGCCACGGTGTCGCTGCCACGGGTGCGCGTTAAATACTCTAGATAAGGCTTCAACGCCACGCGTCCGAACGGTTTTAACGCGGTCAATACGTCCTCCGGACTTAATCTGCCAATTATCTTGCTGTTACCCGTGAAGATCTGCAGCGAATGAGATGAACCTCGAGATGCTAGGCTTACACTTGCGCCTAACGTCACATCCTCCTTAAGAAGGAAACTGCCGTACTTCAAAAACACCTCGGGGTCTTCTGTTGTTGCTAAAAATGACGACACCATTTCGAGCCCTGGAAAATCAGCCTCCTCGATTTCACGCTGGATAATCCTGTTTGTGTCACCAGCAACTTTGCGACCGAAACATACCTGCACCATATATCGAGAGCCTTCTCGGGAAGGGCGCTTGATTTGTACAAAAGGCTGAGCCCGTAATACCGCTTATAACAGTCAAATCAAAGTGCCCCAAACTTGGGGACTGAAAATACCTTGTTTCTAAGCAGCACCTCCTCACATTCATGAAGATCACAATAATTTTCCGAGGAGAGAAGCTTATACAGGCTCTTCATATCAAGGAACTCCACATACATTTTAAGCAATGCCGTATCAATGTCCTAATTATTTTAATCATTAAAATCACCACCTTTCTGTTCGTACCCTATTATAACGTGCACCCACACGGTTTTTTCTTGCGTATGCAAGATATTTCAAGAGCATTTCCTAAAACCCTTAAGCCTTCTTTTAAGTAAGAAAAAAAAACCTTCGCGTTTTCAAGGAGTGCCTGACTGAACGAAGACTTCGTTTCCTCGTCAATGTCTGCGTAATTGCGCGCCAGACTCTGCGCAACTGAAAGCGTGTAAGGTAAAGTACTTTAAGTGTCAGTCCTACTTATATCCTCTATCGTCCCTGCTTTCTTCAGGTCTAGCCCACTAAAATCCGAGTCATCAAGCGCTAGGGACTTGGACAACTCTGGAAATAAATGCAGCAACAGCGCGGGATTTAAGACGCCCTTTTGGAACATCTTAAGTGCGTCGTCAAACAAGGCGTCCCGCAGGTAGATAAACCCGGCCTTTCTGCACAATTCTCGGAGTTTCATTGGCTTATGCAAGTTAGTCACGGTAAACGTTAGGAGAGACACAAACATTATCAGACGCGAAGGAGGCTTCTCCTTCCGTCGTTATTATGCTTTCGGCAAACAAGATGGCCTGATCTATTTGACGTGCCTCCATCAATTCAGATATCTTCCATCCGCTGTTAGGTTTGACAACATCATCGAAGGAGTACCTGCCCGTCTAGCGACGTCATCCGTAGCCCCACAACCGTATCTCGGCATCTAATTGCCACTTTTACAGAGGAGCTACTCGTTGGTTCCTCCGCGTGTAGATCGAGCGCGAAGGAGGCCTCCAATAAAAATTTCGCGTCTAAAGCTGACGGTATTGGTATCGTTTGGACGAGCTCTTGGTTGAAGAGGTTATGAACCTCAATTGTATTGTTTTTTAAAAGCGCGATTATGTAAGGGAAGTGAAAAGCTGGGCAGCATTATTTATGTGTCGAAAAAAGCGTTGTGCTTACCGACAGATTTGGGAACAGAAGTCCACTGAAGAGTCCCTAGGAAAATCACCGTAAGAAAAATGCACGAAATCCACACTTTTGAACCTCTTATAGCGTCACCCCGGCTATTGATGAAGACGCCGAGTCCAATTTGCTGCGGCGTAGCCATTACGACAAGGAACTCGGCTGGCCCCACAGAGCACATTAATGGTTTCATGGCATTGCGATCGTATGGGAACAGCGGTATCGTCTCCCCGTCCGAAAGCCGCACCATTTTATAAGTCTGCAGGTCGGCGGCACAAACGAAGTGCTTATACCGACAGAGGGCCACGGCGCCTTCGGCAATGGGGACTTCCTTCTCCAAAACTATATTGTGGTTGCTGTGGACAGACAGGCTTTGAAGCATCCGCCGTTTTGCGACACATATCTTCAGCGGCGACTGCATGATTTTGTCGGTGCACAGCGCCGTCACGCCGCGGATAGGCGACGATGATACATTGATCGGTTGCAGGGATTGAAGTCCATAAAGGACGAGGGTAGAATCTGTGATCATTAGATAGAAGCAGCAGCATTTCGCCCCCACCGGTCAAAATCAGGAGCTTGTCCTCCGCCGGCACCGCGATGACAGCTTCTATCGGCTTTTTCCCAAAAGCCAAAGCCCTCTTCTGCTTCAGCTGCCCCGACACTTCCGTGGGCTTAACTTAACATTAGGCACATTTTCAAGCAACAGCTAGCACCTCCTTTGAGGACCGATTGATTATATAATGCATTAGAGTTCCATCTGACGTGCCGATGTACAAATTGCTCTCTATGACAGCGTGTAAGTTTCTAGAGAAAACGAGCACTATGAAGAGCGCTCACCGCACAGGTCAGCACATTCTATCGTGCCTCGAGTAGCGTTGGGTGTTCCGGGGGCGTTGGGGCTGCCGGACGACCCTCCAAAAGCAGCCGACTTCGCGAACAAAGATGATCGTGTGGAAGAAGCCGCGGAATCGTCCGCCAAGGGTACATTCGAAATCAACTGGCAGACTCGGAATGGAATCATCATACACCGAGCAGCGCAAACCAGTGTACTCGGCGAGGCTTGTAACGAAACAGTCGGCGTCCAAGCCCTTCACATCATGCTGGCCAGCAGCAACGACGAGCAGCACACATCCGCTGAGAACGGGTTTACGCCTGTCGCCGCTGACGACCCAGCCGCTGCTGACGACCGAGTCGCCGAGCCCGAAGGTGCCCTGCTGGAGAGCGCGAGGAAACTGCGATTTAAAGGAAACGACCTGTTCAAGGCGGGGCAAATTGAACAAGCGTTAGCCAGCTATGAGAATGCACTGGCGGACTGCCCAGAATCGGCATTTGCGGACAAGGCGCTGATTTATGGCAATATCTCGGCGTGCTTGTTTCGTCAGCAGGAGTATATGTCAGCTGTCGAGCATTGCACAAAAGGTGTCGTACTTGCACCCTTACTTGTCGTACTGGCTATCTGTAAATCAACTCTCTTCAAGCCCTAGAATTGAACCCTGGACATGCCCGCGCGCGGCTGCGAAGAGCCGAAGCGAACATGAAGATCGGCGATGCGTCAGCGTTGGAGTCGGCGATGGAGGATTATCGGAAGCTGGAAGAGGAGAATCAGTCGGTCGGCGAGGCTGCGAAGAACCTGAAGATACTTCCGATGCTGATTCGCCAGGCGAAGGAGAAGGAGAGCGCTGAGGCGTTGGGGAAGCTGAAGGATTTGGGCAACCAACTTTTGGGGAGCTTTGGATTGTCGCTCAATAACTTTAATTTTGTCGAGAAGGATGGGGGGTACAGCGTTTCTATGCAGAAGTGAAAGGGGCGGCTATGTGGACGGATCGTGCAGAGGACGTGAAGGGTGAGATAGCATCGACAGCAATTTCAGCCCGACGTGCTGCAACGAGGTGTGGATGGAGATACCAGTGTTCAACACGCCTTTGCACACATTTGCTGGTCCCTGTTGGTTATTTTAAAAAAAACATATTTATGCAGCATCATGCATCATTATAATATGCATTTGTGTTGTTGCGATATGTTCACCCTGAGTATGCGTTTGTGTTGTTGCGATATGTGCAACCTGAGCGCATGCGGCTCCCGAAAAGAGTAAGTTCAACTAATCCACCCTTGTGACAATCCAGTGCCCAGTAGCCTTCCGTCGGCCCGGCTTCTTTTTCGGCTTCTCAAAGGGTGTAATAAGAGGACCTCCCTTCGGCTTTATCGACGACGCAAATGACGCCGCAGCCGCCGTGAGCATGTCGTCGTTTCCATCCTCGTCGTCATCGCTATTCGACTCTGGCGGTTTGTAAAGAACGTTCGATTTCTTCCCCATGCATCCAATGGGGAGACCGTCCTTCGCCTCGACGACGTCGAAGACACCGAGGCCTAGATTCTACACCGACGTCAAAAGGAAAGGCGCAGAAGAACAGTTACAGATGAATCTTCACCATTTCAATGTGCTCGGCCTCAGCCTCCTCGTCGACGTTCTCGATGTCGATGTCCTCCTTTCGCAACTCGCCTGCATTGAGTCGCCACATGAGGTCATCGTTTGCCTCCTTCAGTTGTGGCAAGAAAGCGTGTAGCCGGCCAAGAACTATCTCAGAGCATTACAGTATTAGCCAACGCATCAACCAGTAAGCGGATGAAAACGTGAGGAATAATCACCGTCTGAACTGAAGTCTATTTTCTCAGTTTTCCTTTTCTTGGCTGCCCGGTCGATCATCACCATCCCGTTCATCTTCTGCTTTGCATGGCCTGCAAACTCCCCGTCCGAGCTCTCGTCCTCGACCTCGCGAAGTCGCTTTCCAACATTTAAGAGGGCTTCCATTTCAACTTATTACAAGCCCCTCCAAGCCTCATTTATTTGAAGGGAATAAAATCAACTCAAGTTGTTATTGCATTGCAAGTTATCTAATTACTACCCCACTTTACTCTTCGTGCTGGCAAGGATCGCAATTGCAATATATCTTCATTCACGCTTCGCATCGCAGCCGTCATTCGCGTTCAAAAAATCTACTTTAACCCCAACGTACACAATGAGCGCAATTCACCAGCAAGCTTCTGTTGTATACTTAATGTTGTCCTAGTCCTCTATTCTGACTACCCTTATCTCATCTCCTCGCCTCCCGCATCATGCCCCACGCGCCAACGATCGACATGGGCTTAGGCACCATCCCAGCGGAAGCTGACGGCGCGATGCTGCGCTTCGTGGGCGCCAGCTTGAAATATTGCCGCACACGTGCGTTCCGCAAAGCCAGGAATTGCAGTAGGGTGAAGATGTTCGTGGGCACCCAGTACATGAAAATTCCCTGTGCATAAAGTGTAAGTATAAACAGTGGCAGAAAGAGGAACAAAGAGACGAACCGAGGGGAACTGCGCGGTGATGGGAATAAAGACGACCATCATAACACGGAACAGAGTCTTCATGGATGCGGTCATTTGCTGGGTGCCGCCGTTCATGTCAAACGTCATCTGGCAAATTCAGCCCCGCGTGTCAGAACTCGCAGGAATTAAAAGTATAGAACACAAACCTCCATCACCGCCAGCATAGACGCGCTTGCGATGATGGGCAGAATGAAGGTCGGATCCATTATTGTCAAGTCCTTCACGAACCCAATGCCACCCGTCTCGAACCCTGGCACGGGAAGTTCGGCCATGGCTCGCAGCGCGAGGAAAAAGGATATGAAGACGGGGGCTTGAGTTAGCCCTGTAATTAAAAAGTGAGTTAGAAAGGATGCCCCGGGAGCTTTTCGAACAATCAATGAATCCAGCCGTATAGACAACAAGTCGAAAATAATGACCCCGAAAACTCCAAGCTTCATGTCAAAATTATTAACCAGCAAAGTCCTCCGTAAAATATGACGCCCCTTCCTTGGCACTCCATCTTTCAACATCAACCGCACTTCGAAACACTTACCCCACAGCGTCGAGAAGGGGCTCAACCCGTTTTTCCTATACAGCTCCTGGCTCTTCGTCATCAACTCCCTTAGCCTCCTGCTGTCATTCGCCTTTCTGGCCTTAGCCATCTCGGCCGTCAGCGCCTCCGTCTCCGGCTTCATGGCGCGCATCTTATCCGCGTTCCTCTGCGTCTTCAGCACTATGGGGAACAAGAGCCCGCGGATGAAGAGCGTCGTGGTCGCGATCGTGACCCACCACGGCAGACCCGTAGTGATGTACACGGCCTCGAGCAGGGCCTCGGCGGCGCCAACGGGGGTCCAGTGGCAGAGGCCGAGTTTCGCGAGGTCGCCGATTTGGGTGATGGCCGTAGTGGCGGTTGAGGTGGCGTCGCCGGTGGCGGTTAGGACGGAGTCGAGGGCCGTGCCAAAGTCGGGGTCGATTGGTGCGGGTGTGTCGGTGGACGCGGGGAGGGAGTTATTTGCCGCGGCGGGTGGTGACGAGGAGAGACTAGAGAATTCAGAGGCAGGGGGAGGCGCCTCGGTGGCTCGTAGTGGTTCGGACGCGGCGGGGGTCGCTGCGGGCGGGGCAGGGG
>JADGJL010000593.1:0-17493 GCA_027600665.1 Irineochytrium annulatum
CCTCCGCCTCATCCCTGGACGATGACCCCATTTCACGCTACAACCCGAAGCAGCGGCCCGTATCGTACCTCGCCCCGCTCTCTCCGCCGCGTCTCAACGGTCCCCCTAATACATCCGCCGGCGTCCCCAGCGCCCCGAGGCGGTACTCGGCCGCTGGCGGCGGCTCAAACCCAGAGCTCGAGCTCCGCCGGATGTCGCAGCAGCAGCACCAGCTTATTGCGGTGCAGCAGCAGCAGCAGGCGGCCGCCGACGAGCTGTGGGTACGTAACGTGCTGCCGCTCCTGCACCGCCAAGTCCCTCCAACGCGGCCACGGCCCGCGCGACCGTGGCTTGATGAGGGGACGGGCACGCCGCTGGATGCGATGGTGTCTACCGTTGCGGCTGCGTTAAGATTTCGGGGGCGCGGGCTTGGCCGGCGCGTCGCGCTTTCGACAGTCGACGGAAGGGGAAAGGAAAGTGCGAATGTGACGTTTGAGCGGCTGGCCGCGCGGGCCGAAAAGGTCGCCAGCCTGTTGAGGGAGCGGAGCTCGTTGGCGCGGGGGGATACGGTCATGCTTGTGTACCGGCGGTCGGAGGTGGTTGAGATGATGGTCGGAATGATGGGTTGCTTCCTTGCAGGGATGGCGGCCGTCCCCGTCGCGACCAGCTCGCTGGCGCTTGAGGACGAGATCACGGAGATGTTTTTCATGATGGAGAACTGTCGGATCGCGCTTGCCATGACGACGGACGTAACTGGCAAGAGCTTGAGCAAGGATTTTGTCGCGACGCGGGGCGGGGTGCCGAGGATCGAGTGGTGGAAGACGAATGAAGGCGCGTTTTTGGTGAAGGACACGAGTGGCCCGGGCACGGGTTGGAAACTGCCGTCCCTGCTCGGTGCTGTTGGTGTCGCACAGCAATCGGCAACGTCTACCCCTGTCGTCCTGCCGTCGGAGGAAGACTCTGTCGGGGTAGGCCGGCCCGCGGAGCTCGCGTATGTTGAGTACACGAAGAACGGCGCGGGCGAGTTGAAGGGTTGCCTGATGGACCATCATACGCTCCTTGCGCACTGCCGGTGCCTGATATCAGTTCGCGCTGTGACGTCGCGCGACGTCATTCTGGTTCAGACAGAGCCGAGACAACAATTTGGGTTGCTTGTGACGATGCTGGCCATCGTCGCAGGTTGCCAAGTGGTGACGATTTCCGATGGCGCTTGGGAGGGCGCCGGGTGGCGGACTGCTGTGGCAAAGTACGGAGCCACGATCGCGGTCGTGGACCAGCCGGGGTGCGTGGACATCATGCACGGTGCAAGGGAGAACGGTATGATAGCGGGCGCAGGCAACGGCGCGAGGAAGGGCTCTAGTTCAGGATCGGCGGAGTTGTCTTCGTTGAGGGAGGTGTGGGTGGATAGTTGCACGCACCACGCTGGCTTGCTTGAAGACTTGGAGGCTTATTTGAAGGAATCCAGCGCGGGGTCGGCGGTGATCGTGCCGATGGTATCGTTAAGCGAGATGGGTGGCGTCGTGTTGGCAACAAGGGATCGGGATGGGATTGCGGAGGACATCGGACTCGGGGGTTCCGGGGAAAGGGTGGACGTTGTTGTGAGCCTGGAGGGATTAAGAAATGGGAGGGTTGATATTGTGGGTTTCACAGGCGACGGGAAGGGTCGTGCATCCGAACCACCGGGAGGGACGGTCAGCGTTGCGGAAGCCGGGTATCCGATGCATGGAGGTGAGGCCACTGTAACAATTTGAATACTCACTTGTCAAAAAGGGGCGATCGGCATCGTAGACCCGGACACGAGGGCTTTGCTGCCGAAGTGCTCAATTGGCGAAATACTTCTCCAGTCCCCAATGACGCTGCCAAAGGGGTTCTGGTCGCTGCCTAAGCTATCGGAACAAACCTTTCGGGCCCACCCAGTCCTTTACAAAGATATGGGGTTCGGCCACGTCCGTCGTGGGTCCGGGATTGTGACGGAGACGATATCCGGGGCAGGGTTTGCGCGGTCGGGGCTTTTCGGGTTCATTCTCGACGGTTCCACCGTGCCTGCTTTGAGGGCGCCGAGATTATACGTGGTCGGCGTTGGGAGGGACAGGATCAGGCAGCGAAAGGCAGCGGAGGAAGTGGCGGAGCTTGCGGCGAAGTCACCTATGGATATGAGCGCGTGGATGGTGTCGAAGGAGGTTGGGTTCTTCATGGCATCGGACATGATCGAGTCCGTCATGAGTCGGATATACGGGATCGAATCCTGGTACGCTGATTTTTATGCGTCACATGTTAATACTCAACTTAGTGCCATTTTCTCTGTTACGATTTCTGGCGATGACCTGCCGGTGGTTTTGATGGAGACCTCTCGGTCGAAGGACGAGGTGGCATCAATTGCTCTGGAGACAAAGGAGATATTGCAGTCGCGGCACAGCCTTCGGCCGTACTGTATCATGATCTTCACCCCGAACGCCTTGCCGAAGCTGAAGCCGGATCCAAGTGTCGGAACGGGAATGCAAACTGGCTTCTACGGTCATACGGCTGGCGTTGTAACGACCACAACCGGCCCTCACCGCGTCAACTATAACTTCTCCGGGGGACCATGGCGGAAGGACGCCCTTGTCCGGCGAAAGCTGCTGCCGGTCGATGTGGAAATTTGCAAAAGCCTGTTTGTGTCCGGAGAGCTCACGCCTCAGCATGTGATCGTTATTGGGAGGGCGGACTTGTTCTCCAGCATTCCGAAGTACGACGCGATCTTGGACGCCGCTAGAGAACCCGACATCGTGGTGTCGGGGAGGGGTGCGAAGGGTGGATCTTTTAAGGTCGGGCAGGTGGTTGGCGGTATGATGGATATCCCGGTTTTGGACGACGGTTCGGCGATAGACCTGTCGGTGTTCCCGACAATATCGCACGTCCTCCGCTACCGCGCCGAGGTAAACCCGGACCGGCCCGTCTGCACGTCGATTGACTATCGGGGCAAGGAGACGAAGTCGATAACGTTCAAGAAGCTTTCAGCAAAGGTGTACGCGATTGCGCACTACCTCGTCGAGAAGCGCGGCATCCGTCAGGGTGAGTATCTTATCCTGATGTTCCCGCCGGGCTCGGAGCTCCTCGGGGCGCTCCATGCCTGCCTTTACGCCGGCATTGTGCCTATCGTCTTGCCGCCGCTGGACAACAGTAGGCTAAAGGAGGACATTCCCGCCCTTCTTCAGATCGCGACCGAGTTCGGCGTCAGTAACCTTTTCTGCTCCGCGTCCGTCGAGGACACGCTCAAGGGCAGACCTGTGCAGATCATGGTTAAGGCCGTCGCGCAGCAGCAGACCGCGCTTGAGCGCCAACAAGACGACCTCGTGCGGCCATCCTCCGCTTCGCTCTCGTCTATCTCCTCCACCGACAAGGCCTCCCTTTCCCTCCCGACTGTCATGTCAATAAGCAAGGTACCCAAGTCGACGCTTTTCATGAGCCTCGACGACTCTATCTTCGTCCATTCCAAAACCGCTCCGCTGGCCCATTCCGCTACGTCCCTTCCGACCCCGACGTCGCATACACCCCCCGTCGCCAGCCTGACGACTCAAATCCCCCCCGTTACACCGCCCAGTGACGCCACTGGTAGCCACTCTGCTACCCTGGCGCGCCTGCGCAAGAACACGATCCAAGGTGCGCAACGGAGCCCGACGGCCGTCATCATGGTCCATTTTAACCCGGATATGCAACGCACCGTCACGCGACTCTCGCACGCGACGCTGATGGAGCAGTGCAGGCTCCAGGCCATCCACGGGCGCATGCTTGAGAGCACAAAACCGCCGAGGATGCCGCACCAGATTGAGGAGGGAAGAAACGGGGCACTCATCGCGACGGATCGGTGCTTTGATGGGCTTGGGTTCGTGTGCTCGCTGCTGTTGGGTGTTTATGTGGGTTGCGTGACGGTGGTGGTACCTTGGGTGGATTACGTGAGCAACCCGACGGTGAGAATTGGTTTAATGCTTGAGGTTTCTGATTTTGGCCCTAACACTGTGCCTGCAGGTATGGTTCGATGCTGTCGAGAAGTATCAAGGTTTGTAAAATCATTTGCACATTTTGCATCTTTGGATAGATTGTTGCTGATCGTGATTTTCAGTAAAAAATGCGTTCGCCACGTATCCAATGATGGAGCACGCGATGAGCTTGATGAAGGACTTGCGGCCTTTTTCGCTTTCAAACATGGGTTCTCTAATGCTGCTCACCGAACGTCGGACAAAACCGAAGGCGTACCGGTCTTTGATTAAGACGTACATTATGAACCAGCTGGAGCCGGCGTCAATTGGCGTGACTTACTCGACGTCGGTAAACCCGATGGTGTCATCGCGGTCTTACATGAGGAGTGAATTGACGACGCTCTGGCTGGACCTGAGGCAGCTGCGGAGGGGTAGGATTTCGGTCACGAAGGAGATGCGTGGAGAGTTTAAGGAGGAGCTGGAGAAGGACAAGTCGGCGTTAATGCTCCAAGACTCCGGAAAGGTGAGATTTGGTACCGGCGTGTTGAAAGATTTGTCGCTTATCCGGGCTACATAGATTCCAAACAACACGATTGTAGCCATCGTAAACCCCGAGACCCGCCGCCTCTGTTCCCCAAACGAGGTTGGCGAGGTCTGGGTCTGCTCCCCGGCGAACATTGACGGTATCGAGTACGACGATGCCCGGAGCCCGAATCCGCACCTTCTTGCCCCTCCCAACGGTGCCGTGTCTACCTCGGGCTCGGCCTCGGACTCCCCACGCTTGCCCACATCCCCGCTCGCCTTCCCGCCGACGTTCGACCTCATGGCGACGGTCGAGGGCATGGACCCCAACCTTCTTTTCGCGCGGACGGGAGACCACGGCTTCCTCTGGCCCGTCCCCACTACGGCGGACGGCCCGGTAGGCTCGGACGCGGCCGACCGCGCTCGTCGGCGAAGGTCGAGCGGCCTCTCTCTAACCGATGACAATCCGGTCGCCGGAGGACTCTTGAGGAATGTGCATCTGGCTCAGCAGGGCCAGCAGCCGACGCAGGGCGGGGCTTGGGATCGGCTCGTTCTGGCGGGGCAGCCATGTGAGATGGTTTTGTTTGTCGTGGGTGGAATGGAGGAGGTATTGATGGTGAATGGGTTGAGGCATTACCCGGGGGATATAGAGAAGACGGTTGCGGGTTGTCATAAGGGAATTGTGGAGGAAGGGTGGTAAGTCTTCATGTGCTCATATTGCATGCGGTTCTGACCCGTCACTCTTTATTCCTTTCAGTGTGGTTTTCAAGTCGAAGGGCACGGTGGTGGCCGTGGTCGAGATTGCCGGCGAGCAGGGCGCGACCGCGCTATCTCCGCGGATTTTAGCAGCCGTTTTGGAGGAGCATCAGTTTTTGCTCGACGTCGTTTGCTACGTGAGGGCCGGCCATCTCGCGAGGTCCCGAGTTGGGGAGAAGCAGAGAATCAGGGTGAAGCTTGCATACGAGCTACGGAAGTTGTAAGTTGATGTGCAGTTGCTATATTCCTTGTTTCGTTTGTTGAAGTTAGGACCCATTCTCTAATATACGTTTGTCCTTAGGCCTATCATTTATTCTCTCGTTGTTTCGGACAAAGTAGCGTCCATGTGAAATGCAACATTGTTTGCTGAACCCTTCTCAATATTTTTTATATTATTATCATTCACCACATCATCATATCATTATTCTCGGTTCCTCTTTTCGTTGTTCGTCTGTTCTACATCCCTTGCCACATTGCCATATTAAACATTATTAAATTACATATTTCGCCTGTCGTCATATGACGTCCCTTTTGACTCCTTTATGACTTTAATATCAACTGTAACTGCACTGCAAGAACAATAAGTGAAGCCTTTTGGTCGAGGATAGTTCGATATTTTTGGTTCAACAAAATGCTTCCACTTTACAGCTGCGGATATGAAACGATCACGTATCCGCCGTCACGTTGTGTGAAATCAGCATGGAAACAATGACAACGACTCGATCTCCAGCTTCCCAACACTTTTGAGCACAATCTATCACGACAGTCTTCAATAATCGTTGGATGCAGGGAAAAAGCTAAATGTTAAGGTTGGGTGGTAAAAACGTGTTTGAAGACGTCCCGATCGCTAATGTGTGAGCAGTGCCTCTTACACTCTGCCTGCGGTCCTGCTTAGAGCCGGGAGCCTGTTGCGGGCTCTCTCCCAGTCTTAGTGTAAACTCCGCAACAATACATCCATGATCTACTGTAGTATGCGGCCGCATACGCGGTCCCATTCCAAACGTGGTGGTTGGCTCCCAACACAACCTGATCCCAAACCCCAGCGCGAAGTGCATCCAGAAGCTCTTTTTATTGCTCTCATATAATAAAAAAAAAGGCAGTTGTACAATGCAAACAATATTGGTGCGTCCGATGCTTCTGCTGGATCGCATCACTCCGCCGTTGACGCGTTGACGCGTTGACGCTCCCCTTCACGGTGCACTTTCTGCCCCTCGACTGCAGCTGCCCGAAAGTTCCAGCACAATCGCTGCCACTCGAAATGACAACTGTCGTCAAAGTTCCGCACCCAATCCTCCGACTGACAAACTTGAAAAGGGCCGCCCCTTTGCAGAACCCAAGACCGCTTCTGAAAAAAGCTCACATACTTCGAATCGTTGCTGCGAACCTACTCCAGCGCACCAACACCACCACACCCGCATCCGCATCACCACCGCCCTCATCGACGTACTCGACGCCGTCATGTCCGACGCCACGGAAACGTTTGCCTTCCAGGCCGAGATCTCCCAGTTGATGTCGCTTATCATCAACACCTTCTACTCGTGAGTATCCGACATGCTTGGTCGCTAGCCGACTTTGGCGCCGGGACGGTCTGGGTGCCTTTGCCATGCCGCGATGCGCTGGTGGTGTGGCCTGCTTGCCTGCGGGGCTGGGCTTGCTGAGGTGGAACTGCCTTTCATGACATTAACCATTCCCAACCTTCTATTACCCTTTTACAGGAACAAGGAGATTTTCCTTCGTGAGCTCGTGTCCAACGCCTCCGATGCCCTTGACAAGATCCGGTACGAGTCCCTTACCGACCCCTCCAAGCTCGACTCTGAGAAGGAGCTCTTCATCCGCCTCACCCCCGACGTCGAGAACAAGGTTCTCGAGATCCGCGACTCTGGTGAGAACTTGCCCTGCCACCCATATGGATTAAAACTTGTTCGGACACTCGGACATTTCCAAATCCTTCGATTACGTTCCACACGCGTTTGCTAACCATTTACCACGCGATGCTCAGGTATCGGTATGACCAAGACCGACCTCGTTAACAACCTCGGTACCATCGCCAAGTCTGGCACCAAGGCTTTTATGGAGGCGCTCAACACCGGTGCCGACATTTCCATGATTGGGCAGTTCGGTGTTGGTTTCTACTCGGCGTACCTCGTGGCCGACAAGGTGCAAGTCATCACCAAGCACAACGACGACGAGCAGTACATCTGGGAGTCGGCTGCCGGCGGCTCTTTTACCATCAGTGAGTTAATATTGCTTTTCGTTTGCTTAATACCGAACTAACGCCTCGCTTATTCAATAGCCCTCGACACCACAAACGAGCCCATCGGCCGCGGCACCATCATCCGCCTGTTCATGAAGGAGGACCAGACCGAGTACCTTGAGGAGAAGAAGATCAAGGAGATTATCAAGAAGCACTCCGAGTTCATTGGCTACCCGATCCAGCTTATGGTCACGAAGGAGACGTCGAAGGAGGTCGACGACGACGAGGCGGAGGCTGAGGAGAAGAAGGAGGACGATGAGGAGAAGCCGAAAATCGAGGAGGTCGAGGATGAGGAGGAGAAGCCCAAGAAGAAGAAGACGATCAAGGAGACGTCGAAGGAGCTTGAGGAGTTGAACAAGGTATGTGATTCGAATTTTGCTTACCTCCGTTGATCGGTATCTGACTTTATGTGCAATCAGACCAAGCCGCTCTGGACCCGGAACCCTGAGGACATCACCAACGAGGAGTACGGTGCCTTTTACAAGGCTCTCACGAACGACTGGGAGGAGCACCTTTCCGTCAAGCACTTCTCCGTCGAGGGTCAACTCGAGTTCCGCGCCATCCTCTTCGTCCCGAAGCGCGCCCCCTTCGACATGTTCGAGTCGAAGAAGAAGCGCAACAACATCAAACTCTACGTCCGCCGCGTCTTCATCATGGACGACTGCGACGAGCTCATCCCCGAGTGGCTCAACTTCGTCAAGGGTATCGTCGACTCGGAGGATCTCCCGCTCAACATCTCGCGTGAGATGCTCCAGCAGAATAAGATTCTCAAGGTTATCCGCAAGAACCTGGTGAAGAAGTGCCTGGAGATGTTCCAGGAGATCGCTGAGGACAAGGACAACTTCACGAAGTTCTACGAGTCCTTCTCCAAGAACCTCAAGCTCGGCATTCACGAGGACTCGACCAACCGCAACAAGATCGCCGACCTCCTCCGTTACCACTCGACCAAGTCCGGCGAGGATCTTACCTCCCTCAAGGACTACGTCACTCGCATGCCTGAGAAGCAGAAGAACATCTACTACATCACCGGCGAGTCGCGCGCTGCGGTCGAGAACTCTCCGTTCCTTGAGGTCTTGAAGAAGAAGGGCTTCGAGGTTCTTTACATGGTCGACCCCATCGATGGTATGTATTTTGGTTTGCTTCGCCTGCTATTCGCGTCGTGATGCTAACTGCTCTTCCTTCACAGAGTACGCCGTGCAGCAGCTCAAGGAGTACGACGGCAAGAAGCTGATGTCGGCGACTAAGGAGGGTCTCGAGCTGGAGGAGGATGAGGACGAGAAGAAGGCGCTGGAGGAGCAGAAGGCTCAGTATGAGGACCTGACTAAGCAGGTGAAGGAGATTCTTGGCGACAAGGTCGAGAAGGTCGTCATCTCCAACCGTATCCTGAACTCGCCTTGCGTGCTCGTCACCGGTCAATACGGCTGGTCGGCCAACATGGAGCGTATCATGAAGGCCCAGGCCCTCCGTGACTCGTCTATGTCGTCCTACATGGCCTCGAAGAAGACGCTCGAGATCAACCCCGACCACTCGATCGTTAAGGCGCTTAAGGAGAAGGTGTCGTCCGACAAGAACGACAAGACCGTCAAGGGTGTGTATTCTCTCTATCGTCGTCGGGTTGATGACTTGGAGCTAATTGTTTTCAATTTTTAGACTTGACATTCCTGCTTTTCGAAACGGCCCTATTGTCTTCCGGCTTCTCGCTCGAGGACCCGTCCGGCTTTGCGTCCCGCATCCACCGCATGATCAAGCTCGGCCTCTCGATTGACGAGGAGGAGATGTCCGTCGTCGAGGAGTCGAAGGAGGACGACCTGCCCCCGCTTGAGGACGCCGCCGCCTCGACCCAGATGGAGGAGGTTGACTGAACGTCGGCGCAAAACTAGGGGGTTCGATGGTGGATTGAGGCAGGCATGAGGGGAGCTGATATGTGATTTGTGTCTCTTATCCTCTTTAATTGTGTAACGGATTTATTATCTCTTCCAATTTTTTGTTTTTTATTTTCAATTTCATACTTGCACCGGTCACATCGAATGTTTTCATTGCCCATCTTAAGGAGCTGATCGCTTTTGATTTAAGGTAAATTTCTTCATTCCTTGGTTTGATGTAGGCCGAGATGTGCTAGTAAAGGGTGATCTCTAGTCATGTTCCCCATCTTCTTATCTTTATTATCTTCTTTGTGTATGTGCAGTCGTTGAGATGGCGGTCTAGTTGTCGTTCATCTATCTGCTTTTTTTGTAAAATGAATAAAGCTGAAATGTTGTTCCTTGCATTTCCTTCTTTTTCCCAGTGACGGCAAAGATTTTGATTGTGCGTTCCGGCGGTTGGGATCCTGTGCATGATTTTGCACGAAAGAACATATGGTCATGATCAGCAATGCACGAAAATGGTAGTCATGATCAGCAATAAATATTGTAGTTTTTACGATTTGTAAGCACAAATATGAGTCGTATCTAACCATCCAACGATAGAATAATACCGAATTATCGCTGCTACGTCCTATATCTTTACCATAACATCTACAGAATAAAGGATTATTGAACTAAACGAGATAAAAGCCCCTTAGCGATTGATTGTCCTCCCTAATCATAGTCACTGTCTTCGTCAAGATCCTTTCCCTGCAGAAATACTTCCACCTCTGACCTCCTCGTCTCAGGCACCACCCTTCCCGCTTCCGCAACATCTTCGCCCGTCGTCTCCGCACGTGGCGACGCCGCCATGTCAACGTGATCGCCCGTCACTTTCGCCATCTTGTTCGGTGCCTCCTCCATAGCGACGTCCTCGTCGGCCGACCTCCCCCTCTTCGTCGAGTCCGCCATCCCAACGTTCGCCTGTGCGCCGTTCGCGCCTCCAGTACTACCGTAACCGCTAGCCCCGCTCGTTCGCGACGGCGAGCCCTCCATTATACCGTCAGCAGCGGGCTGCCCCATGACGGTGGCCCCATCCTGTGCCGACAACTCTACCGCCAAAACTTGTCGCGTGCTGTGGCCGCCCAAACCGGGCTCTTTCTTAATGACGACACCACCGCCAGCACCTTGCCTTTCCCCAATTGACGAAGCCGACGGCGTCGGCGAACCCCGCTCCCCACTCGGGATCGACCCGCTCCGAACCGACGAACCTGCACCCGCCGGCGCCTTCCCGAACCGGATCTTCTTCGTCACCCGCCGAGGCGCGGGCGCGGCCGTCGGCAACGATGGCGGTGTCGCAGAGGTTGCCGGCGTCGGCTCCGGCGGGCCCTCGGAACCCCTGAGTCTCGAGGGAGAGCGCGGCGTCGGAATTGTCAACGAAGGTGTAGGAGTATTTGCGATAGACCCCGGCACCGCCAGCGTCTCAACCGGTTTCGGAGGGTCCTCAGCAAGCATCGAAGCCCGCGGCGCATCAAGCTGCATGGGCTGGCCGGCTGCCTGCGGTTGACTTCCCGTGACGGCGTGGGCACCGTTCTTGGAAACGATCATGGCGTCGACGGTCGGTTGAGTGGTCGCCAAGATGTGTTCGAAGTACGCGTCGACCGTCATCCGGTCGAGTGTCATGTCCTGACCGCATGTCGGGCACCGATAGAAGCCCATGGCGGGGTACTTTTCGCACCAGGAGTATAAGTCGACGCACTGGAATGGGGATGGCATCGAAACTGTCAGACACGCGCTTGTTTCCCACGGTATAATGGACTGCATACTTGGAAATGCCGGCACGCCGTTGAACGGATTGGCAATCGGATCCGTTGTTTGGACATTGAGCAAACGAGGTTGATGGTTTCCATTCCGGTGGCGCCTGGGAGTAACTCGTCCACTTTATTATCGCAACCGTCAGCTTTCGTACAAAAGTTGAAGCATGAGCGCCACGCCTACCTCTCTTCATGCAGACGTCCAACGACGGCTTATTGTTCATCAAATGCCTCACTGCTTCGTCCCGCCCATACATCGTGACCATCTCGACAGCGAGATTCCCAGCGGTAGGGCCCTCCAGCATCATGTAATTTAGCCCCTCCTTTAACAGCTTGTCCACAATGACCCCGTCTGTGGGCGCGACGATCGTGACACCCCGTCCATTCACACGCCACTTCCCCGCGTCCGCAATCGGAATCACGCACCCAACCTCATCTCGCATCACCACCCGGACGCAGTAAAGCGGGGGCGGCGGCTCTCCCTGCGCCTGAACCGGGTGCAGGAGGTTTATGTCGCCCGAGTCGACGAAGAACCACAGCTTGCAGGAGAAATTTGGGGAAGGGAACCGGTGCGGTTGAATGAAATAGTCGACAACGTAGGGAATCAAAGGGTCCGCCTTCGCCGTCTGCGGCCCGATACCGACGGTCAATGGTATCGGCTGCGCGTCATAGGCCCAATCACTCGCGATGACGGGTATGCTGCGGCCGAATACGACTGCACTCAGCTCTAGTGCTCTCTCTAACAAGCGAATGCGGAGAACAAGCAATGTGAAATCAGATCAGGCCCCCCAAGAAAATCCTATTTTCTTACTTCTGAAAGACTCCTCCTTGATCTCATTAAAGTGAGCGAAGATGATGTTGAGCACAACACACGCTCTCGTAACAGCTACGACGTCGGCTGTCGGCTTTTGCACTGCCGCGACGTAGTGCTGTGAGAGAAGACGAAAACTTAGGCAAACCCCGTGAACTTTAAGCACGATACTACCAACCTCCATAATCAGCCCGATGCTACCGAGCTGCGCCGGCACCTTGGCATCAAACGCCCTCACGTCATCGAGCCATTCCACAAACGCCCGGTAACTCCCCTCGCTCTCCAAACTCGTCAGCATTCCCCAAAGGCCCACGATGTTCGACTCCGCAACCGTCCGCTTCCCCTCGGTGACCTTCAGGACCTGCTGGCTGGCCGTGCGCGCGAGCTGCAAGAGCTCGTCAAATGTGTAGGTCATCGGCAGAACGGGCGCCGCGGACTGCAGCCGCTGGGCTTGCTGATGCAGCTGAAGCTGGAACTGCGCCTCCTGCTGTTGCTGCTGCTGCTGGTGCTGCTGATGTTGTTGGTGCTGCAGTGACATCTGCTTCTGCAGCTGCTCCCGTTGCTGGAACTGTTGCTGCTGCAGGTGACGGGTTTGTTGGCTCAGGAGCTGCTGCTGCAGTTGCTGCTGCGCCTGATGTTGCTGAGCTTGCTGTTGCTGTTGCTGCTGCTGTTGCTGCTGCTTCTGTTTCATCAGATTTTGATAGAAATTCTGTTGGTTTTGCGGCGTTAAGGAAGCGATCAAACCGCTGGCGATACCAACAGCCGATAATGCATCTGAAACCGCCACCGAGCTCGTCGGCGAGGCGACCTGAGCCGCTGTTGACGCGGCATATTGAGTCTGCGTCCAAAGTTGAGGCGGTTGATCTTGCTGCTGCTGCTGTTGTTGTTGTGAAACGCGCTGTTGATGCTGTAGAAGCTGTTGTTGTACGAGATGCTGATGTTGGACTTGTTCTTGTTGCTGCTGTTGAAAGTGCCGCGATTGCTGCTGTTGCATCTGCTGCTGCTGATGCATATGCTGCTGATGAAGTATTTGGCCTCCACTATCTTGACGCTGACGCTGCTGAGCCTGATATCGGGCGCCTCCACCAGCCGAGCCTGCTGAAAAGCTGTTCATAGAAGCCGAGGATGTGGAAGGCGGCAAGGTCGAGGATGTCGAGACGACGGCACTGTAAGTCGAAGACATGATCTGCGCGCCATTGGCCGATGCAGGGACGTTGAACAGGACGTTGGATGAGTTGGATGTGACATGGTGAAGGGTGGAGTTGATGAACTGAGTTGTCTGCTGCTGCTGAGGTTGCGGCATCGATGCTGAGAACGAAGATCTCGCGGCTTGCTGAAGCTGCGGCTGGTGTTGTTGGTGCTGCTGCTGTTGGTGTTGCTGCACAATCGCGCGCTGACGTGCCACGGCGTTCCTCTGCTCGTCGGTCAGCACGGACCGGGCCAGCGCCAGCTCCCTCGCGAGTGCCTGCTCGCGCTCGCTCCCTCCGAGACCGTTGCTGCCGCCTTGCATGCCGCGCGGCGGGTTCGTCGACGAGGACGACATTCAACGTCCCGCCATGAAAAAATGCGGCTGCCAAAAGTCGCGAGTGAAAAAGGCGTGTGCATTCATTTACCTGCCACCACGGCCTCCCGCCGCTTTTGGCAGCGACGACTCCAAGCTGGACGGTATAGAATGTAGTTGCCTTTACTTTGTTACTGTGCTTTTTCTACTTTCCGTGGCTCTTCTTCCCTGTTTGATCTTATCCCGACTTAGTCATGATGAGGGCGAAGACGTCAAATCTCGATCGCAACTTCCAGGCATGCCGTCAGCCTCGAGAACAACAGCGTCGCGGATGGCCCGAGAGGTCCGCAAGGCCGCCAAGAGGGCTGATGCGAGAGCCCCAGTCCCGATCGCATCTGCCGTATCCGTTGCTGATGGCAGCGGGGACCTGACCGTTGGTGGCCCGCCAATTCCAGCTCCCCGGCCAGAAGGACATGTGGATCTGGATTACCGGAATAAGATGATCTTGGCTCCCATGGTCAGGACATTTCTACCTTTCTGCTCGAGGGCCGCTTTGTGACTAATGGTGCGCAATGGACCAGGTCCGGGTTGGTACACTTCCAACGAGGCTGATGGCTTTGAGGCATGGCGCCGACATCGTCTATTCCCCAGAGATCATCGACCGCCGTCTGTCTAAGTCTCGCCGAGTGGAGAATGGTGGGTAACATGCCGCCTTTAGACCATTTATGAAGCGAACATTAATGTGTGTTCAGTTCTCACGGGCACGATCGACTACGTCGACGAGAAGGACGGCAGCCTCACCCTTCGCATTCACCCGTCCGAAAAGTCCCGCCTCGTCGTTCAGCTCGGGTCCTCGGACCCCGAAAACGCCGTCCTCGCCGCCCGCCGCGTCCAGCGCGACGTCGCCGGCATCGACTTGAACTGCGGCTGCCCGAAGAAGTTCTCGGTTGTTTCTTGCATGGGATCCGCGCTGCTTTCGGAGCCCGATCGGCTCGTCTCCATCCTCCGTGCCCTCGTGTCCAACATCCCCCTCCCCATCACCTGCAAGCTTCGCATGCTCCCGACATTGCCCGAGACGGTGGCGCTCGTTCAGAGGATCGCGACGACCACAGGCGTGAGCGCGATAGCCATGCATTGTCGGTATCGCGTCGAGCGGCCCGAGCAACCGGGCCATTGGGACGTGTTCGCGCCCGTCGGGGAGGTGTGCAGCGCGCACGGCATCCCGTTGATCGCGAACGGAGATTTGTTTGCGCAGGCGGATGTGGCGAGGATGAGGGCAGGGGAGTTCGGCGCCGTGTCGTCGTTCATGATGGCCCGGGCGGCCGAGTCGAACATCTCCGTCTTCCGCACAGAGGGCCCGCGCTCCATATCGGAGGTCATACCGGAGTACATCCGGCTCGCGCTAGAATACGATATGCCGTTTCACAACGCCAAGTACGTCTGCGTGCAGATGTGGTCTGGCGCGAGCACCGGCGAGAGGAAGAACAGGCTGGGCAGCTCGCGGTCGTTCAGGGAGCTGTGCGCGTGCTTTGATATGGAGGAGGAGTATGACGAGGTGATCAAGGCGAGGCTGGAGAAGGCGACGGCGTTGGGGAGGTTGGATTTACTGTCGAAGGAGGTGCAGGGCGTGCTCGGGCCGGATTGTCCTTACATCCCGAATGCGCCGTATATCCCGACAAAATCCAATGGATTTCCGCCTGTCGATACAGCCGCGCGGACCGAGGAGAGCGATGTCGATGTAGTTGACGAGTGCGACTTAAGTTTTAGTGCACTGAGATTGTAGTACCACTTTTCGCATCAGTAGAGCACTCGAACACACACGAAATACACTAAACGCTCCGTGCGGATTAATTTATTCCTTTTCTCCTCCTCACTTACGCTCAGACACACAATGGCATAGCCGGCATTATCAAAAAATGTGCATGCATCGATCACCGGTACACTGCTAAAAGTATTTTTGTAGACGGTCCAGTCGCTCGGAACCAGATGCATCATGCTGTCAGGGACCCGCAAATACCCTCCCGGGGTTATGCTGGCACAAAACCGACCACTATTATGGTAAGGTCCCGGCCGAATGATGTGCAATATGCTTCCCTGCGACAGCTCTTCCTCCGCCTCGGTGGGGACGATGACCCGCATTTGGTGCTCATATTCGAGAGGAATTCCCACGCGCTTCAGTCCGCGCGTCTCCTTCGAGGTCTTGTTCGCCATCATGAGCTGAATAGGGAACGGCATGCAGCAGCAGTGCTTGCTGACGACCTCCTTGATCCTCATCTCTTCAAGATAATCCGTCTGGAGCTCCTTGAGGAAGAGTCGGACAATCGTACCGCGGATGAGTGCCTCGTTGGCCGTATCAACAGCTGTGACGCAGCGCATTACTTCACCAGAAGACCAAGCTAAGACATACTAATCGTGAACGAATCGCCGCCGGCCGACTCCCAGATGTATTGCTTGTCATCGTTGTGCTTTGTGATCACCTGAACCCTGTCGGCGACAAGGAAAGCGGAGTAGAAGCCGACATGAAGCTTGCTGAAATCGACAGCGGCACCAAGCGCCTCTTTAAATGCTTTCGTTCCGGACTTGGGGGCAGTGCCGAGCGCGACGAGGTCGGCTTTCGTCATACCGACGCCTATCGCACTCTGCTGTTTAATTAATACATTCCGCGGTGGCCAAATTGGATCCGGGTACCCGAGTCCCAGATCTCGAGGGTCTTGTTCTCCACGACCTGGTTTAAGCAGACGAACGTGTTGGAGAACGTGCCCAGCTTCGCAGGTTCCGTCTTCGCCGCGCATAGGATCGTGCACAGAGCGTGGTTCCCGTTGGCCACCAGCTCATGGACGAACACGTCCTTCTTTCTGTCCGAGCGATCGCTGTCGATGGTCAGCCAAGCACAGCAACACAACAGCACCAACGAGACGGTGTCAGTCATTAGCGCCAGCAGCTCACGGATCTCGGCGTCGAAAGCAAAGGTCTCGGTTGCGCTGGACGGCGAGCGATAAATCTTTGCGGAGTTTGTTTGAAGTCTCACGAATATGAATTGTATTCGATCATTTCCACTGTGAAATCAACCAAGACGCCTCTTCTCCCCACTCAACCATAAATGCGTTGCAGTGGACGTTGCACTGCCCGTTCTGTGGACGGAAGGGGCAGATCAGAGCCACCGGTGGCCCCGCGCGGCAAGCTGCACATATGGTGCTGGGATATGATAAATCCGTGACAGCATGGCTTCAACACCGATGACGCATATATCAAAACCGCAGCGACTCAATGGCCTTCCCGACGCCAGACTCGAGAAGGGTGACCTGTTCCCTCGAGATCTTCCGAAGTTCCGCGACTCCTTTCGAGCATTTCGCCAGCGTCACCGCCGTCCTGTCCATCACCACTTCGGACGCCGCGAACCTAACAAGTGCACAGCGTCAGCCGTCTGCGAATAAACATCGGGACGGAACCACTAACCTCGATGCAGCCTTCATCACCATCTCGTCCGACGTCGACCCCGCCCCAACGCCCGGCGCCGCCGCCGTCGAGCTCGCCACAACTCCCACCCCGACACCCATCATCCCCGTCGCGCCACCCCCGCTCGTCGTCATGGGATGAACAGCCCCGGCCCTGTTCAAACCCAACGCGACGGACACCAGAGCCTCCTTGAACTTCTCCTGCGTCTCCTGGTTGGCGCCGGACGCGGATGCCGCTGGGTTCGCGGGAGCGGGCGACGACGGCGTCGACAGCGATGAAGAAGGCGGCGGCCGTTTCGGGGAGGTGTTGGAGCGGGAGATCGAGGACGACCGCGGAGAAGTGGTCGGCGCGGTGTGGTGATGGCGGGCAAAGCTCTGGGACTGCATGAGGTCGTAGGGCTGTGAAGCCGAGGAGGATGACGCAGTCGAGGACGATCCCGATCCAGAGGCAGAGGTGGCGGATGCCGTCGCCGGAGGGGGTGATGCCGGGCTCCGTGTTTTCAGGGACGGCGTGCTGCGTCGCTGGGCCAAATGGCGGGCGGACCGGCCCGGGGACAGTTTGAAGCGGAACATGTCGAAGGGGTTGGATCGCAACGGGGGCGGT
>JADGJL010000594.1:0-17486 GCA_027600665.1 Irineochytrium annulatum
CCCAATGTACTCCAT
Source organism: Irineochytrium annulatum (assembly GCA_027600665.1). Taxonomy (NCBI): domain Eukaryota; kingdom Fungi; phylum Chytridiomycota; class Chytridiomycetes; order Chytridiales; family Chytridiaceae; genus Irineochytrium; species Irineochytrium annulatum. The sequence continues at coordinate 16 of JADGJL010000594.1, forward strand.
GCCCCCGCCGCAGGGCCCCCCACCGCAGCCTGAGGACACGGGAGGTGCTATGCCGCTTCAGCCGCTTCTCACATCCTCGGGCCATGTCGTCCTGATGACTGGCAACGGCCTCATGGTGCCAACGGACCCGTACCTCTACGGCGGAGGTTACGCTCCCGCGCCGTACGTTCCGCCCATGTACATTCCACCCCCGATATCGCATCACATGCACCCACACCACCAGCAACCGCACCCACATCACGGCATGATGGGCATGGGTCCCGATCAGGGGATGCCGGGGACGACGTACTACCCGGCGTACTACCCGCCCCCGCCGCCCGTCGCGGCCGCGGCGGGAGGCTCTGGCCATACGTACCATGAGTCTATTGGCGAGGGAGGCGATGGCGAGGGGAATGGGGAGGGGTATGAGGAAACCGTGGAGGTCATGCCGCCTGTGAGCAGAGTGCTGGAGATTAAACACCCGGAGACGAGGAAGAAGGTCTCGGTTGGGATGTTCAGCAGCGATGTGACGGTTGGGAACGAGGTTGCGGGCGAAGAGATGGACGGGGATGGGGCGGAGGGTGTTGGAAACGGCATGGACGGCCAAGTTCTTGGCGAGGCGGTCGAGTGCTAGGCGGTTCGCATCGTCGATGCAGAGTTAGGGCGATAGAGAGCTGGGGTCATGTCCTTTGCTCGTCATTTGTCGTTCATGAGATCGTCGGGATCACTTGCCTTGCGATCGTCGGGCACTTAGTGCCCTTGGAGCAGGCGAGAGGTTTTCTCGTTCGATTCTATACTTCTCTTTAGAAACGTCGTTGTTACACTCCTCTACTTGATGTGCTTTTTGGTTTGGGTGGCGAATGTCTGCGACAGATACTTTATGGTCTGCTACACTTTCGAAGTTGACACGTATTTACGATGTTTGCCCCGCCTTCACTGGTAACCTTCACTTCTTATCATTAACTCCTTCACGTCCGTCTCGTTTGGGCCAATCGGGGCTGTTCCCTTCCACTCTCGCTTGATCGGTTTTTTTTTTTTGTCATGTCGCGATTTTGACGAGAGTTTCCAATCTTTCATCTTTAGGCCATGCTCGCCATTCTTGGTCCTAAACTTCATTTATTATTCGTTGTCAAAAGTAGTAGTTTTCTTTGCTGTTGGGATGACCGTTTCGACGGCCTTTCAGGCGGTACCTAATATAATTTTGGGTGTGATTTGCAAGATCTATTGGTTCCACCGTATAACCTTTGAGCATTGTACTTCACCACGAGTGAACCTGAAGGTTGATGAAGACTCGATGTTGGCGAGAGTATCCCAAATCTCCAGGCAATCCACCGTCAGTTTTTTCGTAGGGGTAGAAACGCTTTCTGCACAAACAGGAAATATCGGGCTTTGGTCTGCAAGACATAATTTATACATTATTGATATTATGCAAGAGAACAGGGCATATAGACTCAAATGAAATCTAGTTCCGGATTAAGGATAGAGTGCAATTGCAATTGCGAAATGAGTCGGAGGCATCCAGCAATTAAATAATTAAATACGCAGAAGAACGTTATAAATAAACATGAAAAATTCAAGTGGGAGGGGGATCCGGTCGGGGGGATATGAAGTGAGAAACGGTCAGCAATGTCAGGAAGAATAAACACTATGTAGAAAAAGGCCGCCGTCATCAGTTCAATAAGCGCCGTCGCCCAGCACATCATCCATGATCATCCCGTCCACCATCTCGACGCCCTCGTAACTGATCCCCCGCACGCCTACGGCCCCACCGAATGCGTCGAGCCTGGAATCGCTCGCGCCCGATCCGATGCTGGCGGACCGCTGGCCGCCCGCCGACACCTCTAGCATGCCCATACCGAGGTCGCTGCCGATGGAACCCTGAGAGTGCATCCGCAGTGGCGGTGGCAACCCGCTGCCCACAGGGCCGCCGGGGATGCTGACGCCCCCGCCGAGGCTGCCAATGCCGCCGGAGCTCATAGCGGCGGACAAGGCGAGCGCGTTCCCAATCGAGCCGCACTGATCCATCTTGCAGTGGCGTCGCAGAGCGTCGCTCCGCGCGAATCCCTTGCCACAGCCGTCGCAGACGTAAGGCCGGTCGTCGGTGTGGAGACGCATGTGCCGCTTGAGATCTAAAAAATGACAAGTAGCTTTAGTCCTTGAAGGTAAAGGGAAAGGCGCCAACGATTTGACCAACAAAAAGTAACAAAACTCACCATGATTACGCCTAAAGGTCAACCTGCAGAAGGCGCACCGGTAAGGCTTCTCGTCCGTGTGCGTCTTGAGGTGGCTCTTCAGGTTATGGACCCTCGAGAAAACCTTTGCGCAACCCTCCACCGTGCACGGGAACGGGCCCTGCCCCGCCCACGCGTTCTGGCTCGTGTATGGGATCGAGCTCGACCCCGAGGCCACCGACGTCGCGACCGAGCTCGACGTCGCGACGGAGCTCGCGATCGAGCTCGGTCGCCGGAGGAAGGTCGGGGAGCCAGGGGATGATAGGGCGGAGGGCGTGGAGGAGGTCGTGGAGGTGTTGCCGCCGGCCATGTTGGAGGGGAAGCGATGGGAGAAAGGGGACGGGTGGAAGTTGGCAGAGCCGGCCGTGGAGGGTGTGGAGAGCGACGAGGGCGGCGCCGAGCCGAACGGGTCCCCATCCGTCGCCATACGGGTGTGAGGCAGGAAGCCGAGAGAGTCTAACTCGCCGTCGACACGGTCGAAGTCCTCATCGTGGCGCTGGTCGTCCTGCGATCGGCGCGATTGCTGTTGCGGAGAGCTGAGGCCCAGGAAGGGGACGGAAATGGAGGAGGGGAGGCGGAAAGATGTTGTTGTGGGGATGACGGAGGACGAGGAGGATTTTGTCAGGCTCGGGTGGCGCGCATTGCGGGCGGGTGATGGCGCGGGGAGTTGATGAGACGATGCGGAGGTGGTCGACGGCAAGGCGGACGGGAGGATGAGATCGAACGCGGCGTTCACGACCTTTTCGGGCTTCGAAGGGTCCTGGTGGTGGCTGTGCGGGCCAGACGGAGCCGGGGGCAGGTTGCCCATGCTGTTGCTTTTCAACTTCGACTTGAGCATGCCGAACGTGCTTTTGAACGACGCCGATATCGGGTTCGCACTCGAGGCCGCGATCGGTACGACTGGTTGCTGGCTGCCCGCGGCGCCGACGCCTGAGAGAGCCGGTGTCGAGTGCTCGTGCGACGCCATGCTGACGTCCGACCCGCCGGGTCCCACGTTCGGCATCGAGACCGCGCCAGAGACAATCATCCCACCGGGACCCCCTTGCCTTAATGGCTCCGTCGTTAAGGACCCGCCTGCCACAGTCCCAACACCACCGACGTTTGCTAGCTGCAGCCCGGCTTGGGTCGCAACGCTGCTCAGCTGCTGTAACTGCAGCTGGATCTGCTGCCGTTGCTGCAGACACCACTGAATTTGAATTTGACTCTGCATCTGCGCCCCCGCCAGCTGATCCTTTAACTGCTCCACGCTCAGCCCGCCCGCTTCCCCCGCGATTGCTCCCGCATCGCCGGTGAGAAGATGTTGCTCCATCTGCTGCTGCCGCATCAACGCCGTCTGTTGCTGGGCCAGCTGCTCCTGATTTGCGCGCTGCCGCTGAAGTAGCTGGAGCTGTAGCGCGAGAAGATGCTCGTGCTGGCGGCTCGAGGTTGGTGATATAGTCGTAGCCGGGGCGGCGGAGATGGCGGGAAAGCTATCGAGGTTGGTGGCGTTGCTTGGCACCGCGCTGGGGATGGAAGATGAGGGGATCGCTATAGGGGACATATACGACGAAGCCATGATCGCTGGTGCGAAGGCCGAGGTAGATGCAGCTGTCATCGGTATCGTCGACGGGTGTTGTAGCTGCTGTGGCTGTTGGAACGCGCGTTGCTGTTGCTGCTGCGAAGCCGCGAGTATTTGTTGCTGAAGAAGCTGCTGCTGCTGCTGTTGGAACTGCTGCTTCTGGTGGTGTTGCTCAATCTGATCCTGCTGGTGCTGCTGCATCATCATCATCATTTGCTGCTGCTGTTGCTGGAATGCGATGTTGCGAGCGTGCGCCTGGGCTTTGGCTAACGCGAGTGCCCGTGCCTTTTTCCGAGCCTCATCCTGGTCGTTCTATTGCGGGCGGATGAACAATGTTAGGTGTTGCACTGCAAATATACGTAAAGAATCAGCACTAACGCCAGCTCCTTGACCGTTTTGTCCCGGTGCAGCAGCGTGCGTAAGATGAATCATGGATTCGTGTTGGGGGCTGGCCTGTTGTGGCGGGAATCCATATCCAGCCAAACCTGCCTCCTCCTGCTGGGCTTGGCCGTTGCCTGGCTCTTCTCTGTGCACCCGCATCATCATATGCGGGGCACCCCCACCAACACCGCCAAACTCGACCCCTACGCCCCTTATCATGGGCGTTGGCGTCGAAAGGGATCTCGGCCTCCCCGGGCCAGCGATGATTGGCCGCTGGTGCATCGGAACCGCGTTGATGGCGTGCTCGGCGGATGACACCGATTCAGCGTACCCAGAGTCCGAAGGCGGTGCTGGGGTACTCTGCTTATCATTCAAGCCGATATGTCCAACGCCGGCTCCCGTTGATAGCGTGAGGCCCTCGATGCCGACGAGGGAGTCCGGTGAAAGGATGGAATAGCGGTCCGTAGCCGTGCTGCCCGAGTGGATCGACGCCGAGGAGGAGTTGTTCAACTTCTGGCCGGGAACGTTGGCGTCCGGGGGGCTTTCGAGCATTTCCTCAAGGTAGGAAGGGTTTTGCACATTTGGGTTCATGGGCTGCCTCCTATGGCTCACCATGCCGTCCAGTATTGATACACCCTGGCCTCCCATTAGCAGCAGGTGTTCGGCCATGGCGTCGACGGCATGATGTTGGACGAACGCCGGCCCGCTGCTATTGCTGCTGCTTCGGCTACGGACACTTCAAAAGGACAACGTCGGCATTAGCGACGCATTCGATTGCTCCCAATCCCCACGTCTCCGTCCTTCCCGCATATTCCCGCACCCGTCCTCACTTTAACTAGCGCCGCATCCGAGTTTTCACGCCCCTTCCTCTTCAAGTCCAGCCTTCCGCTCCAGTTCTCGACGTATTCGCGTTGTTACCGATCTCCAACGTCCCAATTCTTCGTCCTCATTCGACGTAGCGCCGTATTCTAGTTCTCTCCTCATGTCCCGCCTTCCTCGCTCCACCAACCCTCCTTCCTGCAAAATCTCACCTTGAGTTATAACGCATCTCCGGCGAAGAGTCGAAGGAGATGGCCGTCGCGGTCACAGTAGTTCCCGGCGAGCTGCTCTTATGTGACACGGCCGGGGACACGAAGTATCCTCCCGTCCCGAAGCCACCGATGAGCTGAGCATTCGTCGGGAGCTGGTTCTGATCCTGCTGGTAGTCGCCCATGTACGTGTCCATGTCCTGTGACTGCGCCGGTGGGACGCCCGTGAGGGCGATCGCCGGCTTCCAGTTCGATTGCGGGTGTGGAAGATGCCGACTCCGCTGTTGCTGCAACCGGGGGACGTTCCCGCCTGGGATGACGTTCGGCGGGGACGTGTTCCCGCTCATGGCCGGTCCCGATCGGCCAGAGGTCGCGGTGGGACCGACTGGCTAGCAAGTATGAAAATCCGTCAGTGAACCGCCTTCGGACGGCTTCGGGCGGTTCGAATGAGGTTTCCGACGACGGCACGGAAGGTGTTGTGGGTGGAGAGGAGCAGGCGACGACGGCGCCGAGGCTACAGAAAGTTATTCCTGGACTTGCTGAAGGATAAGCCCTGATTACAACCCAGCAGCCGGGAATGCCCACGTACACCGCCGGTACAAACGCCCTAAAACCGGCCGGAGTCGGCGGAGTTTAGGGTAGGGTTGGGCTGTACCAACAAAACTCACGTTTGCCCAGACAACTCGACACGCAAGATTTTTACTCCTTATTTTACACGGGCCAAGGACGGGGCAGATGAGAAATGAACGACTTTAAGGAATAAGGAAGAAGCCCAGTTGCATTGCCTTCCGCCTGTCCCACTGCCCGCCTCGGCGCAAAAAAAAGCCCTCTTCTGCTGGCTGGTTACGTCGTTAGCCTCGTCATTTTTTATGAGAAGGTAGGGTTGTCTGTTCGGCACTGAGGAACCAAGTGTAAAATGTAAAGGATCTGTCCAGATCGGATTCTATTCTCGATATTCTCGTAAATGCTCAGGCTCGAGCTGACCTTGTGCATTGTCCACTTAGCCCCAGGTCTCATACACGCAAATAAAATTTATAAATACCTAACCAAATTACATTGTGTCATATTTAATAGTGCATAATGAACTATCTAGTAGTTGCGCAACACAAGTGAAAAAACAAACAGTACACAATATGGGCATAGGATGTTAACAAAGCACGCCCAGCGCCTCATCCTTATCATGTTATAAATGCGACACAAAAAACGTATAACAGGTATAATATGAATAAAAAATCAATCGAAATTGAGGCCATAGCTTGCTACCTCATCCATAAGGCGGCGGCTCGGAGGCCCCAACCTCCCCATCCAAGGAACTGAACATCGCCTCTTCCAACATACCCCTCAAAATTGGACTCGCGGCCGCGTTCGGTATAGGCTCCTTTATCGGCACGATCAAATCCACGCGCTCCCCAGCTCCCCTCGTCGAAACCCCGGCCGAGCTCAACCCTCCAGGGCTCTCCAGCTCCTCCTCCAAGCTGCCCGAATCCACCAAGCTGACTCTCCGCCGATCCTCCTCCTCCCTCAGCCTCTCGTTCTCGACTCTCCTCCTCCTCTCCTCCTCCTCCCTGTCCCGCTCCCTCGCCCACTCGACCACGCGCTCCCTCTCCATCGGGTCCTCGCTCTCGTAAGGCGGCACCCAGACGTCGTTCCCGAAGATCTTGTCGTAGTCCAGGCTCGGCATCAGGTCGGGCGTCTCCTCCAGCACCCTCTCGCACTCGCCCCGACCGACGGACGCGAGCACGCACCCGCACTCCATCACGATCGTCTTGTTGATCGTCGACAGCTCCACCCGGACCTGGAACGTGTGCCGGACCTCGACGGCCGCCTGCGGCCCGGGTCGTAGGGGCGGGAGGACGAGGGACGGGTCCGACGCCCGTGGGGTCGTCGGCGTGAAGGAGCCGCGGGTCGGGACGGCGAACTCGGCCGAGCGCTCGACGTATAGGCCGTCGCCGCCCGGGCCGGCGGACCAGGAGTCGGCGAAGGTGTGGAGTCTCCGCGCGCTCGCGCGGGAGACGGATGACGGCGGCGGAGGCGGGGCGAGGACCGAGCTTCCCGCAACCGGGGAGCTCTGGGCCGTTGTGATTCGAGGCCGAGCGGCGGGGCGGTGACGCGCGATCGGCGGGGTATCGGGGGCCAGTGGCAGGGACGTATCGGGCGCTTGTGGCAAGGCGGACGAGGATGCGGGTTCCGGTGAGGGTTCTAGCACAGGGAAAGCGGAGGAGGAGGATGACGACGAAAGGGAGGGGGTCATGAAAGGCGTGGATGGCGCTTCTGGGGCTGATGAGGTGCTTTCGGTTCTTAAAGGGAAACTTGGGAGGACGGATGAGAAGGGGACTGTCGGCGATGTTTCCAGGGGGTGGGACAAGGGGTCTGTAAAGTCGGCGGTTGGCGCCAATACTGGTGCCGTTGACGTGGATCCTTCCATCGTAATGGCCGTTGCGCGCGACGGTGCAGAGCTGTGACGTATAGGGGTGACGAGGGCGGCGGTGGATGAAGATGCTGAAGCGGTAGGGGTTGCAAGTGTCGGGGTTGCAGAAATCGGCGTTGGCACCTCATCGCCCCCAAACGCAGGAATTTGCGGGAATATCGATGACGTGGCAGAAGAGGCCGACGCGGACGGTGGTCGCGCCGCCGGCACATATCCGGAGAACCCCTCTGCCGTTTTCCGCCTGGGCTTGAGATCGGCCAATTCCATCTCTCCACCACCCGCTCTTGCCGACTGTGGCGGTCCTTCGTCCATGTCCCATCGCACGACCTCAACTGACGACCGTACGAGCCTCGAACCCATCGTCCCTACGCCCCGGTGTTCCTTTATCAAAAGCGACACCTTCTTTATCCGCACACCACGCGCCGCCTCCTCCCTCGCGACCGCCAACCTATATGCCAGCCTGAACGTATCCCCCGGCCCCAGGGTCGTCGCCGAGATCTCCACCTCGTACTCGATCGGCGAGTCCCCAGGGGCCGACCGCCACCGCTTCGAGTCCGGCTGAATCAGCGCGGGCAGGAGCCTCGGGTCGTACACGACGAACGGGTGGATGTCGACCTGCGCCGACCGCACCCGCTGGAACGAGAGCAGGGTCGCCGGCTCGGTCAGCTCGGCCACGAGCGTGTAGACCGACCTCGCCTCATAAGCCGTCCCGACGTTCGACCTCCCGATGCAGACGTGCGACGGCGGCAGCAGGTTCGCCACGCGGATGGCCATCCGCACGATCTCGGACTGGTGGTCGGGCTCCGGCAGGTTGATCTGGAAGGGGATGTCGATCCGCGACTCGGGTGGGAGGGTCTCCTGGGCCGTGAGGAGCGGCGCGTCCGCGTTGACGAGGAGTCGCTCGCGGTGGATGACCTCATGCGCGTCCACGGTCGGGGCGTAGTTGCAGATGGAGCGGGCCACGAGCTTGACGACAAGGCTCGAGACCTTCAGCGGGTATCGGGCGTCGTGGATGACCTGGACGATTCCCCTGAACGAAAGGTCAGCGCATGATCAGCACTGTCTTCCTCTCCGCAAGGCCGCCGCGAGGGTGGGGCCGCGGTGCGTGATACCCGAATGGAAGTCCTCCACGATCTCGACGGGCCCCCAATCCCGGCACACACCTTACAGAGCAGGGCTCCAGGCCGTAGCATCCATTCACGAAAGAATCCATGTCCGGCAGGGGCCGGATCGTGATTTGGGGCGGCATCGTCGACCACGGGGCTCAAAGGCCAGGTCGGCCGAGCCGATGTCCGTGGTTTACGAGCTAGGGGTGCGGCGGAGGAAGAGAGGGCCAGCCAGCCGGGGGTCCCGTGGTCGTCGTCGATTTCGTCGCCGTCGCCGTCGCCGGGTCGTGCTCGCTTGACTGCCTGTTGAGATCCAGGCGTGTGGATCGTCCAAAAATGTTCAGCTGAAAAATTAGGGGACAAAACACAGTAATTATTAGGAAAAAGTCCCGTCAAAGATAGCGTCGTGAATCTTTTATTTTCGAGAATCTTAACGCCCAACCCTTTTTAATTAATTTTTTTTTTTGAAGTAAAAAAGAGATACGCATGTTTTATAACGACAACTTGCTCAGGCAGGGAGACCTGCGACCTCTGCCTCCCGTTGGACCTGCATGATGATCTGCTGACTGCTAAGAACCTTGCCTTTGACCTCCATTTTCGGACACAGCTTCCACCGCACGCAACATGTTTTCGCCCGTCAAGCAAGTGACTTGGAGCCTCCGCCTTAATTCAGTGCGCTACACCGGCTCCTTACCACCATCTAACGTTGTTCGGTCTTCGTCGCAGAAAAATAATAGCATTTCCCATCCCCTAAAAGCATGTTAATCACCTTTAACTCGCGCCCGCGGTGTCGTCACGGTTGGGGAACACATCCCAGTTGAAAATATAAGTTGAAAATATGGGAATTGCTTCAACCATGATTTGAAATCACCATTTGACAGTCAGTGGACTTCCTATCGCATGCGAAGCTCGCAGTCCCCTCGAAATCCTACAAAAGCGACGCTACCGGCTCTGGTGGTTCCTTACAATCCTCTCAGGCCTATTGGCTAAGATCAAGTGTAGTATCTGTTCTTTTTAGTGTGATAACTAAAACAAGATGCATAGCATCTTTCATTATCACAATTATTTTTGAATCGAGCCGGGGTCACCTTGCGCTTGCGTAAGGCCCCTGGCACTGGTGTCGCCGGCCTTACACTGCTGCCGGCTGACGCCGAACCTGCCTCAAATGAATTGAAAGTCTGTTATGGTGAGGGAGCCATATAGCCATAAATTGCGACTTTACGTGGTAATGGTCAGCTCATGGTCACCATAGAAAGTGCAAGTATAAGTTAGGGTCGCAGGTTGGACGACCACGTCCGATGGACCGCCTCAACAACTGGCTATCACGGCAGTTGTTGAACCACAGATCGGCCGTCTTCGATTATGCAAATGCATTTAAAGTAACGAAAACCGCGACTTTTTATTCCATGTCCACCCCGATTACCGGCCTTCCCCGACCCGTCAGGCGGGAATTGGGAATTGGTGCCGATTTACGCTTGGATCGCCATGCAAAGGGTTAGCGACCTACTTTGAGATCTCCGTCGTTGTAAGGGATTTACGCGACGAGCAAGCTGTGACGCGACCACGTCACGGAGGAAGGAGCACCGAGCGAGGAGGACCAGGACGGAGACGCGACCCCCGCGATCTCGTCGGCCCCACGCCCCCGCACCACGATCGTTGACAGTGCCGGCGACCCAGTTGACGCGACCTCAAACGCAGCCAGCTCCATCCATTGCCTGGGACAACGCGTCCCTGGCTGACCACAGACCCTACACCCTTAAAAAAAAAGGCGAACGCGAGGCCCTCGTCGGCCCCGCAGAGAGTGCTAGCCCACGATGTGGAACGTGCCCGCGACGCGGATCATGAACTCGCGGACGCTCCTGTTCCCCCCCGACAAGGAGCGCGAGTTCGTCAACGAGTACCTGGCCGGAACCCAGGGCCGGTTGACGATGCGGCGGACGTTCGCGATCATCGCGGTGGCCGTCACCATCATGATGTTGGACGGCTACATCTTCGAGCCGGAGGCGGTGGACAACCTGCAGGAGTTCCGCGCTGTGGGGATCGTCATCTCGGCCACCGTGTTCGTGCTGTCGATCATAGGGATCGTGATGACGCTCACGACGCCCTTGTACGAGTGGAGGGACCAGTTCAAGCGGGCGGGGAAGAGCTACAACATGTCGGCGCCGCTTGTCATCTTGCTCCTGTGCATCACGTTCTCGCTTTGCATCACGGAGGAGATTGTGCCTTGGAACAGGATCCTAGACGAGAATGTAAGGGGCCGGTTCCGTTTTTTTAGTGGTTGACGCGGATGTATGCCCACTAAACGCGTCTGCCCGATTAGGTGTCCAATGTCGGCTTCTTTGCGCTCGCCCTTCTCTTTCTTAACAGCTTCCTGGCAAGATTCTGTGTGATCTTCCCCGTCATCCTATGCTTCTTTGGCATCGCGGCGGCGCACTGCGCGGTCATCGCCGCGTTTCTTGGGAAGAGCACCGCGCCGTTGCTTTTCATCGCGATGCTACTCCCGTCGTGCCTGGCGCTGATGCTGTGCTGGTGGAGGATCCGGAAGATGGAGCAGGTCATCCGGCGGCAGTTTGTGTCGTTTAAGAGGATGCAGTATGAGATGAAGCGGTTCGAGGAGGAGAAGATGAGGGTCAACAGGATCCTGGAGATCATGTTGCCCAAGTCGGTCATCCCGAAGCTCGTCGTCCCCGACTCGCAGTTCTCGACCGTGTCGGACAAGATGGACGAGGCGTTCTGCGTGTTCGTCGACTTCTTTGACTTTAAGGAGCTGCAGATGTGCGAGCCGAGGTTGCTCGCGGCGAACCTGATCGAGACCTTCAAGACGTTTGACACTATCTTGAAGGGGTTCCCAGACGTCGAGAAAATCAAGGTGAGTGTCCGCTTTCCGCTGCCAGTGGCCTGGTCCTAAACGCCTCGTTCTTCCAGACCATCACAACGAAGGCGCTGTTGCTGCTGCATCTGCCTCAAAGTGACCATGAGAAATCCTGCGACCAGCTAACAGATCTCGCGCATACCACAATCAGCCTCATGACGCGGTTTGGGGAGGCGGAGCTGCTGGGCATTGGCCAGTCGCTTCAACACGCATGCCTACCACACGGGGGGATGCCCAATAGGTGTATAAGAATTGGAATTGCCTTCGGCGCGGTCGTGTCAGGTGTGGCCATTTCAAGAGGTTTGCGACCAATGTATAGCTAATCCTGCCTGGAATAGGGATCATCGGGGAGTCGAAGTTTTGCTATGATATTTATGGGGACACGGTCAATACCGCGAGCCGCATGCAAACAGCAGCTGGTCTGCTGGGGCAGGTCATCGCGACGAAAGAGTTCTACAACGTGTGCTCAGCGAAGACAAGTGCGCTTAAAAATCCCCTTAATCCGTTCTTTCCGCATGTTAAAGCGTTCTCTCCCCCCGCAGAATCCGAATGGTTCAATATGGGCAAGCATTCCGTCAAAGGCAAAGGCGAGATGGAGCTCTACAGCCTGCAAGTCCGCGAGCGGTCACCCGGCGAGTTCTCTCCTCGCATGCTCCGGTCCTCCTCCACGCGTTCCCGCCAGGACTCCATCTCCGGCGGCAACGCCGCCCCCGCGCCACACAACCCCGTCGCCTTCCTCAAGGACATGTCCTTCCCCGAACTCTTCTCCGGCGAGCACAACCCCTTCATCAAAGACGAAAGCCTCCTCACCCACCGCACCAATGCCACCATCCACGACATCGCGGGCGCGAATCTCAAGCGGAATCACCCGAGCCTGGTCCTGAAGGCTCTCTCCGCCGCGAGAAGCCCGAACGCCCATTCCATGGGGGGAGGTGGAGGAGGTGATCGTGGCGGCGGGGGGAGCGGGCATGGCGGGAGGCGGAAGCAGGACTCCAACTTCTCCGTCACGAGGTCGATCGAGGAAGACCAGAGGGTCGTGACGGACGAGGAGCTCTTCGACCCCATCGTCGGTGACATCACGCCGCACGTGCACGAACCTTACGACGCCATCTATAAGATCCTGCTGAACCATGTCGACATGTGGCGGATCGTGTACAAGTCGCCCTTGATCGAGCGGCGATATAGATCCAAGAGCGTCGTTGACGTGATATGGAAGAACGAGAGGCAGATGGCGACCGGGTTGCTGTCGATGGTGTTGCTGTTCGTGCTGACGGTCACGATGGACGCGATCGCGAGCCAACTGGACTACTACCTCTTCATCGTGGCGGCGCTCATCATCATCCAGTTCTTCGTGTGGATCCGGTTCTTGCTGGAGAAGAGCAGGCACCTGAAGCGGATCAAGAAGGGGCGGAGGGGGGACCTCGAGGCCAGCAAGAGCCACCTCCCGGGGCCGACGATGTCCGTGACCGGCACCATGGGAGCCGGCGGCGGAGGTGGTGGTGGCGCGGTCACGGTGCGGGGGATGAACGCTGGCGCCGGTGAGGACGAGAAGATAGAGGAGACGGCGTCGTACTACCTCAGCCTCCGGAGCGCCGTCACATACCTGCTCATGATCGTGCCCTACTTCGCGTCCGTCGGCCTGATCTGCTTCTTCTCAACCTACCCGTACGTGTACCAGGCGTCGGGGGCGATCACGATCTCCGCGACGGTGTTTGGCTCGCTGGTCGAGAGCGTCGAGCTCACGTTCTGGGCGAGGAGCATCGTATTGGGCTTGGGCCTGTGCATGGTGATCGCGACGCAGCTTCTTAGGGGGATCGTGTCACATTTCGAGATCATCAACAACATTGTCATGTTTGCGTTCTGCTGCACGTTCTGCTGGAGGCAGATGCTGGACAGGCGGACGAACTTTGTGTTGAATGAGGCTGGGAAGGTGTGCAAGGCGCAGACGGAGGAGCAGATGGTGTTGTCGGCGAGGTTGTTGGAGGTCATGGTGCCCAGAAGGGTCATGATTGCTTTGCTTCGGGACGCGAAAGCGCGTGGGTTCATTGTTGAGGAGTTCAACGGTGCGTTTAGCCTCTTATCCATGTTTTGTCATGATGTGCTAATACGCGCGGACAGTCCTCACCGTCCTGCATCTCGACGTGACATCCTTCACCTTCCTCTCGAGCAAAATCAGCCCCGATAGGCTCGTCGGTGTTATCAACCTCATCTTCTCTAACTTCGATGAGATATGCACGCGGAATGGTGTCGAAAAGGTGCGTATGATTTGGCTGCATAACATCTACGCAATCGCATATTAATCCCAAGCACACAGGTCATAACAATTGGAGACGCGTACATCGCAGCACGGTTAAAGCTCAACGACGAGAAGAACCCCCTTGTTCCCGGCGAGGCCAGCAGCGCAGCGTTGGCGACTTGCTTTGTCGGTCTTGAAATGCAGGAGGCGATGAAGAGGATGACGCTCGGGCAGTTATTCCAAGACCTGCCGGGGTCTGCACTGCAAGTGCGAGTGGGTATCTTCACAGGAAAGGGCAGCGGATTTATGACAGGTTCGTGGCTTACCTCCTTTTTGTGGCGGTCACAAATTTAACTTAAAATGCTTTAGGTGGACACACAAAAATGAAGTACGAGCTCTTCGGCGACGCGGCCGTTAACGCCGAAAAGGTGCAGGAAAACGCAGTCCCTGGCATGGTGGCGATCGCCAAGGGCACGCGTAACCTGATCGCGCAGGCGGATGCCGAGCTCGAGACGTTCCTAATGAGCGCCTGGGTAGGCGGGGAGGTGTACGAGCTCCGTCGTAAGAAAAAAGCCACGATCATTCGCGACCGGAGCGTGGCGTCCATCTCGAGGCTCACAAAGGGCGTGTCCAAAAGCAAGTCGCTCGCGGAACCTTACGGGGGTTCGTTGACTCCCACGAACAACATGTCGCTGGCGCCGCCGCTGCCGCACGTAGAGTACGTGCATGAGGTCGTGATGGACAAGGAGGTCGTGCATCGTCATCCGGTGTTGGTGGAGGATGGGAGGGAGGCAGCTGGGGAATCGACTGCTGGGGAAACAGCTGTGTAGATTGATTTAAATAGAAGCAACATAGAGCGACCTTTTCACGCGATACTATTAAGGATAACCGGCTACTTGGACTTATTTATGCAGCTTGTGCATAAGTTATGGGACGAGAGCGGAGGCAGGCCGAGAACAGCATCCACGACAACCCAGAAAGCTTCTTCTCTCCGCGAACTCCACCGAGATCGGCCCAGTCTGCCGAATGCAATGAACCTCCAACGGCCATGCGTGCTTCCAGATGCCGGGGCCCGTGCACCAACGTGAAAATCGTCATCAACTGTCACGGCGATCTTCAACGGCCGTCATACCCCGCCGAAGAGCCGCCTCCCGGCTCCATCCCTTGCCCAGCACCGCACAGAGCGAGAGAGACCCGCCGAGCGACCTCTAGGAAGAGGCCGCAGAATTGACGGAGAATCAAGGCATGGGCTGTCGTTTCTCCAAGCTCCGGAATGGGCAACGCAAAGTCACACCGGCGCCGGGACCCGGGGATCGGAAAAGCATGGCTGCAACGACCGCGAGCCCCGTCGGCAGCGAGGGACGGAGCGCGGCCAGCAGCCCTCGCGGTAGTGCGGGGAATCGCCTTTCAGAGAGCTCGAGTGTCAAACCTGGGACGGTTGGATCCCCGCGCTTCTCGCAGCTGCACGCCGCGTACGATCCGAGCGCTGTGCTCGGCGCGAACTCGGCGGGGGCCAGCAGGCCGACGACCACTGGGAGCATGACGGAGGCCCCTGCGGCCGCTGGTGGGACCGATGCCACCGGGACGGGGTCTGCGGATGGGGAAGGGAAAGCGGCGGCCAGCAGCGCGTACATGTCATACCCGAGCTTCTCGCAAGAGGAAGGGGGCTCCACCAACTTCTCGTCGTCCACTTTACCGCAATCCCCGCGCGCGTTGACGAAGAAGCAGACTGTGCCGGCGTCGCCTTCATCACCGACGATTGACACGTTGATCGACTCGGATCGGGAGGACGACATGGTCGTGCGGGAGACATCGCGGACGACCGGCGCGGGCGGGAGGGTACCTCATCAAAGGGCCGAGAGCTTCCGGAGCGATGACACGGGTCGGGCGGTGTGGCCTCGGAAGAGGCAAATGA
The DNA here is from genome assembly GCA_027600665.1 of Irineochytrium annulatum. Taxonomy (NCBI): domain Eukaryota; kingdom Fungi; phylum Chytridiomycota; class Chytridiomycetes; order Chytridiales; family Chytridiaceae; genus Irineochytrium; species Irineochytrium annulatum. The sequence continues at coordinate 15,750 of JADGJL010000594.1, forward strand.
CGAGCGACAACGACGCGGGGACGCTCGTCGGTGGGAGCAGGCGGTTGGATGCTGGCGGAGCTACGGCGGGCGCAGGGCACGGCCGGAATGTGAGCATTCGATCGAACGTGGCGGACTACCGCGTGCGGATTGATAGCGAGCACGGGTGCGATGACGACGAGGAGGAGGACGACGTGTCGCGGCGGCGGAGCCTGGATCCGAACGACGAGGTTCCAACCAAGTCCGCTGGGAGATTGGGGTCGGACCCTGGGGTAAACAGCAAATCTGCGGGGAGATTGGGATCGGACCCGGGCGTAAACAGCAGCGTGCGGCATTATCGATCGGGCAGCGTGTTGAGCGGGTTGCCAATCAGCGAGGAGGAGGAGCCTGTGCAGGCGGGGGCTGTGCCGAGGGTGGACAGTAAGGGGATAATTGGGCCGGGGACGCTGCCGTCCTTCGCGCTGCCGCCATTGAAGACGGCGAGTCCGACGACCTCGCAGCCGCTGCATAAGTCGCTGGCGAGGCTTGCGCCGATTGATGCAAGGGGAGCGACCGAGGAGGTAGCTTAGTTGGTAGGCGTTTTCCATTTATCTGTCCTTCCACCGGCCCTTACGCTTCATACCTTAGAAATCAATAGCTGCGGCACGCCGGCCAACCATGATTATAACAAGTGCACAGTAAATACATTAGCAATGAAACTTAGCCGGTCGCATTGCAGGGACCGTCTCCGCTCGCGGTATTGGAGTCCGATCAGTTCGTCAAAAGTGGACGCCCAAAGTCCAGGTGCTGCGAACCCGCCCGCCCGCGACCGTCCGGCCAGCATCGCCGCGGATCGGCACCACCGGCAGCGCCCGATATCACGCCGTCCCGACCGCCTCATCATCCTCCAACCTCGTCCCTGGACCCGTGGTCTTCGTCCGGATACTACGTGGGAGATTAACCCTCCCTTTCACCCACACTCCTGAGCAGCCACTTCAAACCCGCAGGAGAGAACCTGACCAACACCCTTTGGCGCGATGTCCCTCGGCGCTTCCCCTCAGATGTCGAAGAACGACGTCGTCTACCTCTCCCTTCGTGATAACGTCCGCTTCTGCGTCACGAACGAGATCCTCAGCCTGTTCCCGGATAGTGTGCTCGTGAACCTCTTCCCCGCAGGCCTAATACAGTTCTTCGGACCCACGAACCATCACCATCGTGCCGGATGCGTGAACAACCTAACGAGCGAGAGGTCGGTCGCCGAAGCAGCGACGGGGAGGAAGGAAAGGGAGGAGGCGCCGAAGGAGACGCCTGCGATTATCGCGACTGATCCTGCTGGCGGGACCGTGGAGGTCTTGACTCGCAAAGCGTCGGCGGCAGAGATTGCGGCGATGAAAGGGGGGGAGTATGCGGAGGACGGGTATGACGGCGAGGGGCGTGCGGGGGAGCCTGTGACGGTGGAAGTTGGACGTGGGCCGGCGCTTTTGTGGCCTGGTCAGATCGACAATGACGTTGAATCGATGGAGGTATGCCTATGGGCCTTCTCGTTGCTTTGTTTAACGCCTTTAAAACTGACATAAATCGCGCTATGCAGGGCTCCGACCTCGAAACCTCCGACTCCGCATCCTCCCACCACGACCGCAACCACGACCCGACCTTCCAGCACCACCCCACCCACCCCCCAGGCCCCCCCCCCCCGGAGACAACCCGGGCCCCCCCGGGGCCGGGGCCCCCCGCCCCCCCCCCCCCCCGGCGGGCCCCCGACCCCCGCCCCCCCCCGGC
>JADGJL010000595.1:0-17479 GCA_027600665.1 Irineochytrium annulatum
TTGTTAGGAGGGTCGCCGTTCGCAAAAGAATCGCCTCGGACGCCGGATGCGGTGTGGCCATCCTGGTTATTGGTCGGATTATTGCTGTTGCTGTTGGTGTTACCGCGGCCGCGCATGGACATGGTGACGGAGTTCTCTCGGGACTTGGTGAGGGTCGAGGACGCGACGGCGGCGGCGAGAAGCTCCATGCTGTACTGAAAGAGGAGGGCGACGCCGCCGACAATGACGATGAAGCCCATGACGATACTGAGGCCGGTGGCGACGTTGGGGACTGGGAAGCCCTGGAAAAGGACGGCGGATGCGACGAGCGTGGCTGTTGTGAAGCTGAAGCGAGGATAACAATATCAGCTATGCCTTTTAAGCAATGATAAAAACGTCGGATGCCAACCACACGTAATAAATTGGCGTGACGATTGCCGTCGAGAACATGCTCAGCGCCCGATTCAAGAAGTGTATCTGCGCCAGAACCGCGGCGACAATGAAGGCAAACAACGGGTATATCGGCCAATAGAGGAACTGATTGTCGGACGGATTCCGGATCGTGTAGACGACGGACGAGCCGAAGCCCTGCGCCGAGAGGACCAAGTAGGACCCTGTCAGGGAGCTGATAGCGATGTAGACGAGCGGCGTGCGCGTGGCATACCGCGGGACAACGTAGATAAGCAGGAAAGCGAGCGCGATGGCCACGAGACAGGAATATGCAAGGAAGCCTGCCAGCGAGTTAATTGATTGAAAAAAAGTCATAAGGGGAATGACAGAAAAATTGTATATAAAAGGAACCCCACCTGGCGTCAGGACGTAGTGGAAGAACTCCGGTATTGTTTGCGTCGATGAAGATGCCGGCGCGTGAAGAACGATGATGATGGCGCCAATGATGCACTGTAGACAGCCAATCTTGCCAGCAAAGCTCAAATACTCCTTCAATATCAACGACGACAATATCGCGCTATTATCGTGAAAGCGTGAGTCGCGTTCTCCCACCACCAAGACACCATCCATGTAGTATTCCCCACAATACGAACCTGATGACCACACTCAGAGCTCCCAACGGCGTGACCAAGATGGCGGGCACGAACGCGTACGCCCCAAAGTTCGCCAGCTCCCCCAAAGCCATCAGCACCATCCCTATCCACCAAACCGGCGACTTCAGGTACGCATGCTCCCGCCCGGCCTCATTGCTCCTCGTCGTCAGCAGGCCCTTCTTCGTGAACACGACGCTGGCCCCAATGAAGCACCCGGACAGCAGGGCCAATGCCACGCCAACGGCCGACTGCCAGGGAGCCGAAGTCGGCAGTTCCTCCGTCGCGGTCCCGTTGCCGACGGCGGTGTCGAAGATGACTGGTGTGGAGAGTGGGGACGGCGTGGCGAGGGAGAGAAGCGTGGTGGCGGTCGCATCGGCCACGGCCGCGGCGACGGCGTGGAGGCCAGACATCGTTTCTCAGCAAGGGAACCGAGTCGTGGGCGGGGTGCCGACGGGGGGAGTTGGGCCTGATGGGGATCACGGATCACAGTGGGGGATGTTGATGGGCTGATGTGGCGGGCTCGAATATTTTCGCCTTTGAGCGGGCTTGATTTTGATCTCCGCATCGAGAGAGACCTGACAGCAGGGAATGACGAGCTCGATGGGCGTCGTGCTGCTGCCGGCGGAAGAGCCTCAGCCGGAGGACGGACCGGCCGTGCCGTTGGAGAGTGGAAGGGATGTGTGGTCTCGACCGCATTATCTGCGATGGTTCGCGGGTTGCAGGGCACAAGCCGATGTCGACGGCCGGGGTCCCGCTGGTGGTTCTGCTGGTGGTTTGAGACGGAGGACGATGGAAGCTGTCTGGACTTGATCCTGTTGGGATTCCCGTCATGCTGCTCCTTGCACTTTAGGTCCCGCGGTTCACGGCGTGCACTTGGCCAACATCGGGCGCGCTTTACATCGGGCTGGCTCGCAGATGTGGAGATGGTCACATGTTATCTTCTGCATCGAGTCGAGTCCATTACAGTGGGGGATAACAGGAAATGCGCGTCGCATCGCAGTTTATGAAGCCTGTCGCTTGGGCCCGGACCAACCATGCAACGGTTCGCTTTGATCATGGCTGGCTTTACGATTTTAACGTCACCGTTGGTCGTCGTTCAACGCTTTCTCGTTGGCATTCCATGTCGAGCACTTTCACAGTGGATCTACTTAATATTCTGGTGCTTGGATTGCTCTCGGTGTGCATGCTTTTTATTATAGTTAAATTATAGTTAAATCTGTATATTTAATACGTGCAATGTGCTCTTGTCTTGTAAACTACATGCATGCTCAGCCGGACCTCTCAGTCCGGTTTCGCTAGCAACCGACATGACCCTTCTTCAACGGTCTTCCTCGCCTCTCCTCCCTATCGACCTCACGACCCGCCGACTTCAGAACAACCGCCTCCCCGTCGTCCCAGATCCCCGGGCTGCTCCCGTCCTCTCGCCGCCGCCGCCGAAGCAATGCCGCGCCACCACCACCCTCCTCGTGGACTCTGACGACGCCACCGTCGACGGGGACGCTATAGCGCCGGCACAGGGCAGTCGCGACGAGGATGTGGACCTGGGTGATCCGCTGGAGGAGATGATGGAGGATGATGGGCTTGGGAGGGCGCCTCGGGACCGAGCGAGCAGTCCGGTTTGGGATGGCGAAGGGGGCGGTGGAGGACGGGGATGGCGGGATGATGATGATGATGATGTTGATGATCGGAATGGCATGATGGAAGCTGACGGCGACGAGGATTACAGCGGTTCGATGGTGCGGTCCCACCAGGTCGTTATTGCTTAATGGTTCGTTGACGGTTTTTCACAGCCGCGGATGAAAGCCGCTACGACGCAGACGGAGACTTTCCACGAACGGTCGATACGGGCGCTGCCGGAGGACATATTGGAAGGTTGCGTTTTAATTTCATGTTTTTTTTTTCCCACAACATTCTAATGCTAACGCCTGACGTGGTGAACAGCCGCCGCCCAGGACAACCTCACGCTCCCTCCAATTGAAATTTTCACGGACGAGGCCCTCGAGCGCGCCGCAGCCCGTCGCGGCGCATGCGGTTCCGACACCTGTAAGCATCGACAGCGGGCACCCAAGAAGCGCGGGAGCGCAGCCACCGTGGGACCGGACCGCGACAGGGATTTGGATCGCGGCGGTCGGGTCTTGTTCATGTCAAACCTGGAGCGGGAGGCGCAGGAGCGGTGGGCTGAGGATGTCGTTGGGGACACACTGGGAGGCGCGGTTGGAAGGGGTAAGGGCGCGATGAGCTTCGTCACAATGGATCAGATGGCGCTGGGCAGAGAGGTGTTTGAGCCGTTGTTTAAGGAGCATGTAAAGGGCATGGAGGGGATAGTCGGGGATGTGAGGAGGTTGGGAGAGGAGGTTAGAACGGTGCTAGCGGAGCATGCGGAGAGGAACGCGGAGATGGTGAGGCGCTCGGCGCAGAACACCAAAGGTTTTTATTTTGTGTGTTGTTGCTTGCTAAACATCACATTGGACTTTACTTACGATCCTTTGATTTGCAGAGGCATCGTACGGGAAACACATCACGAGCAGATTGGCGCAATTAGAGAAGAAACTCGACTCGGTCGAGGGGGGTGCGTCAAAGGTAACCGCATTCATTGCGTCCTTGTGTCTTACCATAGCATAGGGCATTAACGCTCTGATGGACTCGGTGAACCTGCTGGCAAGCAATCTCGATCGCGTCACGGAAGGTATAAGCCTTCATCATTCTTGGAACCCCGTCGCCTATGCTAACTTATATAACAGTTTTTACCGCCTCCCTCACCTCGCTTCGAGAAGACAACAATCGACACTTCGTCGAGATGAACTTAAAGCTTCAAAGCCGACAGCAGCAGCTCATCACCGCGCCGCTATCGCCACCGCCTAAGCACCTCCGCAACCAGGGATGCGACCCGATGCCCGCGCCTCCTCCAACTGTCTCCGACGACCGCTCGGGCCCGTCCCCTGCGTCTGCCGCAGCACCAGCGGCCCCAACACCTGCACCTCCGCCCATGCCGACACCCGTCTCACGCCCGCAGCCGCCGGCACCCCGCATACCATCCTACCCGGTCCCGCAAGCGCAGCCGCAACCGCTGACGCAACCACTACCGCTAACGCAACCGCCGCCGCCGGTGCGTCCTGTTGAGCCGCCCGTGCTTCCGCCCGCGAAGCCGGCCAGCCAGATGTCGGACCCGCCGCCGCTCGAGGCACGTCCACAGCCGCAGTCCGTGCGGAAGCAGCTAAATTCGCCGACAGCTAATGCCGCGGAGATTATTGTATTGGACTCGGACGATGATAACGCCCCGCAGCAGCAACAAGATCACGAGAGCGAGCCAGATCACCCGCTCTTCACGGACCTATGGACGAGGCCCGTGCGTTCCGCCAGGAAGGGTGGAGTGGCGCCGTTGCGATCTATTCACGCGCAACCGCAGCAGCAGATCACGGCACCGCCAGTTACGACGGCGACGGCGGCGGGAGCGCGGCTTCCTGAGGGTGGCGACGGGATGACGGCCAACTTGCCGCACCATCAGCAACCACCTCAGCAGCAACAGCAAAAGCCCGTCATAAAGCCCCGTGATCACTCCGACCCCATCGCCGTCGACTCCCCGCCGCCCGCCCCCGGTCCCGAGCTCCGAGCGAAAAGCCGCGAGAACTCCGACCCGGATCCCAAACCCACCCGCACCACCCGCTCGCGCTCAACATGGGCCCGGCCGATACAAGCGGACGAGCCCGATCGCGTGACGACGCGCAGCCTGACGCGTCGACAGGATCAGGCCATCGTCGCGTGCAAAATCGAGGAGGGGATCGAGCGCGGCGTCATGCCGGCGTCGTCGATCTCGACCGCGATCGTCGTGCCGACATCACAGCGCCGCTTGAACGCGTCGTCGTCGACCGCCCAGGGTGTTCTGGACCCGAAGGATGAGCGCGCTGCCGTCGTGCCGTACAAGCGGCGTGTCGGGAGGGTGTCGTACGCCGAGGCTTCAGAGGACGAGGACGAGAAGGTGGTGGAGGAGGAGGTGGTCGATCATGGGAGGGTGAAGAGAAGCAAAGCGGACGGGAGGAGCGTTGCAGCTCATTGTGTTGCGAGTGTTGCGCCGACGACGACTTATGGCAAAGGTGGTGGGAGAAGCGGGAGAGGTGGGAGGAAGGGGAGGAGGTGAGGCGTGCACGAGTTGGGTGTTATTTACATTAGTGTGGGTCTCGTAGCTGCGTGGCTATAGTAAAGCACCGTGGCAGTAAGACATCGAGGTTGTTGACTTCCACAATGCTGGAAGTAATGCGTTGACAACTGCCAGTTTGTGTTCCCGTGTTCCCATTGCAGTCACCAACGGAAGGATGCCGGAGCCGAGCCTGACGACGGCCAACGTGGCCGACGTGGCCGACACCCCCTCGCACCGGGTCTGGATCGTCCGTGTCCTCGGCTTCGACCTGCGCTGGTTCGTCACCGAGGTGAAGACCGCAAACGAGGCGACATCCGGCCTGGCTGTCCATCAAGCCTCCCTCTGGGTTTGGAGGATAGGCTCCTTCAACGTATCTGTTCCTGTCGTGTTCACCGACCTGCTCGTGCTCGATCCCGAGGAGGAGAAGGAGCGCGCTCGCAGCGCCAGGCGTGCCGCGTTCAGAAGGTGGAAATTGTTGTTCTACTGCACTTTCACTTCGTATTAACGACGTCCGCTGGACAGATGGGTGTGGTACTGCCTCACGCTCGTCGTGATCGCCCTCAGCATCGTCGCCGTCGTCCTGTCCGCCCGCCGCATCAAGCCGGGCAACACGGTGTATACAGGGTGCCATGCAAGCTCGTGCGAGCAGAGGGTTCGCCACTCGTGGTGGTGGAGCCAGCTCGACATGACGGTGCATCAGTTTGGCCCGGGGCCGGCGCACGACGTGTTTCTGTTTGAGTCCGAGCCCGCCATGGATGTGCGCCAGCCGGTAAATTTCACGAACAAAGTGGTCTGGAGCTACTTGAGTATGCATCAGAGCTACCACTTGAAGCGGGGCGATGTAATCAGCGTCCGGGCTACCGTCCCGGCGGACAACACGACGGACCGGAGCCTGATGCTCTCTATTTATCACGACCGCAACCGCCGCGGTTACGAGCAGAATCTGACCGCCTTTGCACTTGAGGGCAAAACCTTCGACTTTGAGCTGCCGGAGCGTTCTAAGGAGTGGAACGACGATGAACCCGAGCACGTGCAGTTCGGTTTCTACATCATAGACAACACGACGCGCAACAAGCCGTGGCCGTGGGAGCCCGTCCCGCTCAATTGGAGTATAGCAATCACGTTAGTGGGATCTTACCCGTTTCCTTATCTCTTCCAAAATCGTCGTGCTGAAATCTTAGACCGTAAAGCGGCCACACCTGGGAGATGAACTTCACGAAAGCCTCGACATGCCGTCCGCCGACCCCCTCAGGCCGCTGTGTCCTAAAGCGCACCTTTGCATTCCGCCCCTTCCACGGGCACGTCGTCCTCCGCCAGAACCCAGACGACGACGTCACTCACGGCTCCGGGCCTTACTCCAGCTATCAGTTCCACTTCACCCCGCGGGTGTTGGCATACACCCTGCTGTACGGGACTCCGGCTTTGCTCATGCTTGTGAGCGTCATCGTGTTCTTGTCCGTGCTGATCACGAAACGGACGCCGGGGCAATGGTGGTGGAGAGAGGGGAAGGGGACGGGCGAGGCCGAGGGGAGCGACGAGGAGAGGGAGGCGATGCTGGGCGGAGGCGAGGAGGAGGACGATGATGAGGCGGAGGCTTTCGGTGGTGGGGAGGCCGGCCTTTAGCACAAGTTTCTTCCTCAACCTTTTTGTTCAATGATTTCCGTCCTTTTTAAGTTACAGTGCAAGTCTCCTTGTCACGCTTGTTCCTATGAGGCTTCTGAGGCTATGTACTGATGGCCTGTAGCTGTCAGCAATATTAAATGTTATTTAATATCAAGTCTGAAAAACGGTTTTGGCTCAACCTTTCTGAGCGACCCAAACGAAAGTTGATTTAGATGCTGGGAGCCATGTGTACACAAATATGAATGTCTGAGAAACAGGCGGCACGACAACACGTTATGCAAAGCTGTTGAATTTATTTCTTTTGAAGAAACAACAAAGAGTGGCGTGGAAGCCCTCCAGAACGAGGAAATAAAAATAAAAAGGGGGACAGCGTTTGCATTTTTTCCCTTACCTGGGGCCATGGTGCCTTCGATCGCTGGCGAGGCGACGGCATCCCTCGAACACACAACTGCCTCGAGCCGCGGCGCTTTCTTAAGAGGCGTTGTGTAAGCTTGGCTAGAAAGGCGGAATACTACGTGCACTTGAGCGATTTGGGAAAGGCTCCCCCCCACATGCAAGGACAGCCATCCAGGTTCGACGGCTTACCACAGAGACCCAGAGCCGATGTTACGCGTCGTGGACCTCGTGAAGGCGGTCGCTCTTCGCTCTCAACGCGTTGCTGGGCCCAAGGTTGGTGCTAAATATAAATAAAAAATTAACTGTGTTCGCGAATGGAACCGCAAGCCAAGAGTGGGGCAAAAAAACCAAAGAAAGAAAAAGAAACGAGAGAGCACCTCCGGAAGTCGCAATCTGCGTCTAGTACGGAACGAGGAGAGGACTAAGCGCCGTTCGTACACTGGACAACGGATCGTCGTCGAGTGACGTTGAAGGCAAGCGATCGCCGACATGACCGGACCTCAGCGCCTGGTGCAAACTCGTGCTGGGACATCACGCGTGCCGCTTTGAGCGATTTCTGCGAGATGAAGTTGAGGTCCTCCGTGCATCGGACCATGGCGACCCGCCCGAAGTGCCTCGTCTTCAGCCAATGAAGTCTCCGTCCCACTTCTGACCCCCCAACCCAGCGGGGCTTTCCACTCTGACCGAATCCGGCGCGTGCTCCGCAACGCCCGGCACAGTGCCACGCGTCGATAGTGTCTGCGGACGGATAAGAGCCTCTTCCTTGGACCCTGATCCACTATCCCACCTCATCACCGACCATGCCGTCCCCACTCGCCTTCCTCCTCTCGCTCCTCGTCCTCGTCACCGCGCTGCTCGTCGCGCATGCATCCCCGGTATCACGCCGCGGCATCCCCATCAAGCCGGACATCACCTACACGCCCGGCAAGCTCTGCACGCCGAGCGACCCACACTACAGCGAGACAAAGTACGGCAACGTGGCCATCTGCACGAGGAGCGTGACCACGGCCGAGAAGGCCAAGGTCGCGGCGCATTATGGCCTGCTGGCGAGCGAGTACGATGAGGTCGAGTTCGATCATATGATCCCACTCTGTAGGTTTTCATCTGGAGTCCTCTGCTATAACTTCATGCTGACTCCTTCTTTGTCCTTTTCAAAGCATCCGGCGGCTCGAACGACTACACGAACCTGTGGCCCCAGCGCGGCCCAACGGGCAAGTCAGAGTCCGGGTTGAAGGACAGGCTCGAGGACCAGGCCTACCACGGCCTCTACAACGGGACAATGAACCAGCACCAGGCGCTCACGCTCGTCTTCAACTGGGTCAATAGTGTGAGTTGCATTTTCCTTTCCTTGTTTTTTTTTTTTGGAGTCTTGTATTTGGCCTTTAGCTGATCTACTCGTCCCAAATAGTACTACGGCACCAGCTATAAACTGTCGTCTTGGGGCGTTTGACGCGTCCTCGCTATCTCCTACGGCCTTCCGCGCGTCTTGAGAACCTCTTCACTCCATAATGGAATTTCACCTCAAAGCCCTTTTCTCCTATTTTACAACGACTGGCGCTGGCTGCCGTTCTCTATCGCTAGACCTCGACTAATACCTCATTGAACATTTCAAGTTTGCTTCTATGCTTTTCGCGCTTGATGTATCTTAAGGGCCTCCTGAACACCTACTTTTGCCTTCTCCTCGTCCTGCGTGATTTGATAATAGAAGCTGGCGCATGTGTTGAGCTTAATTATTATTTGTACGCGGGAGATGAGGGATGTACGTTGTTTGCTGTTAGACCAGGCCGCTCCGGAGTTCCGGCCGATGGCAGCTCCTCAGACAGTCAACGCATCACGAGGATAGAGCGGTCGCCATGGCAGCGTCGTCGGACCGGCGACCGATCCTTGCAAGTTCCAAGCCGGCCGTCGCGGGTCCGCAAACCGTGCCCCCATCGCCAGGTCACCTGCCTTCCAACACCTCCGTCCGCCTGATAAAGGCCTGATCCGCCCCGCCCGCACCGACTTCCCCAATCTTCCTCCCTGCTGTCGCTCCGGGATGCTCGTCGACAACTCCCCCGTCCTGGCCGGGACCGCCACCGCCGCCGCGGCCGTATCTCTGTCGTCCGGCCCCCGGGCTCGCTCGTCCGCCAAGGGGCTGGCGCCTACGCAGACCCGACCGGTCAAGCCCGCGGCTGCAGCGCCCGCCGTTAAGGCCGCGTTGCCCGCGGTGAAGACACGGCCCTTCAAGCTCTTCCTGAACACGGACGCCACTGAGCTCGTCCTGCCGTCGCTCATCCTCCTCACGTCCTTCTGGCTCGCGTCGACCGAGTCCGGGCACGCCGTGTGGGACAAGTACGTCGTCGCCGGCCGGTCCGCAGATTTCGTAAGGACGCTTCCGTTCCCTCTTACCTTAAACGATGCCTAACTGGGAAACAACAGCTCTTCGGCTGGGGCACCATCATCTACTCCACGGCCCTCTACTGGTCCCACTCCCTCCTCATGGCCCTCCTCGACCTCCTCCGCTCCCCCACCACCCTCTACTCCCTCAAGATCCAACACACGAAGCATCAAACCCCGTCCACCTACCTCAAGGCCGTCCGCGTCGTCTTCCTCAATCAACTCCTCCTGAATCTTCCCTTATCCCTCCTGGCCGCTACTACGTGGACGTCGCGGGGTTCACGCGTTGACGCGGGGGGCATGCCGACGCTGTGGGAGATAGTGAGGGATTTGACGGTGTTTGGTGCGGTGGAGGAGGTGTTGTTTTATTACTGCCATCGGGCGCTGCATCATCCGAGTGTGTATCGGTACATACATAAGCAGCATCATGAGTTTACGAGCCCGTGTGGGATCACGGCTACGTATGCGCATCCGTTTGAGGTAAGTTTGGGGATTTCGTCACGGATGGAAGTGAGATTGAAGGTGCTGACCTGTTGTGGTGAAAACAGCACGTCGTGTCGAATCTGCTGCCGATCGTTGCGGGACCCATGCTGATGCGTACCCACCTCCTTACCTTCTGGACCTGGGCGACGATTGTAAGCCTTTTTTTTTTTATTTTTTGTTTTTATATTTCTACCAACCCTCCCTCCGCACATTGTTTCTAACCGCGTCATCAACAATACAGGCCATCACGACCACCATAGCAACACATTCCGGCTTCGTCCTCTTCGGCATGCCATCCCCGCTCAAGCACGACTTTCATCACTACCGCTTCAACTCCAACTTTGGCGTCGTCGGCATCCTCGATTGGCTGCACGGGACCGACGGCGGGTCGGCCGAGTATGCCGAGAAGTACGAGGAGAGGATGAGGAAGATGAGGGAGGAGAGGAAGAAGCGTTAAAAAGAGAGGAAAGCTTCTCTGTACCGCAAATTTTTATTATCAAGCTAGTTGTTGTTAGTGTTGTCTCCACATTCGCCCATTCGTCGTATTCCTCGTTGCTTCTTAACCTTATTCTGTCCATCGCACACGCGTACTCGTTTGAGTCCTGCTGCCCAATACAAAACTAAACAATGCTTTTCTCTCATTGACTGATGGTCCCTGGTCGCAGCGGGTCTAAGAAGGCGCTTTTTCAAACATCTAACCCCACCAATGCCTACGTCGGGATTTATCCGATTGAGATGCGAAAATACTTCTTTAATGTTTCTGTGCAAATACTTGTACGGCACGATAATAATATGTTCGAAAGCTCCGATAAAATGCCCGATACGGCAAACACAGCAAGTGAAAGAAGAACAATATGGAAAAACAAGAGGTCAAGGAACACAAACGTAGGCCGTAAAGTCCCCGAAAGAAATAAATATAAGCGGCGCCGGGGTTTACGGTTCGTTCAAATGATGACAGACGGGGACCTACGGGGAACAAACGCACAACAAAAGTCGACAGCCAGGAACAGACGTGCAATAGACAAAGCCGCGCAAACAAGGGCATTGGGGGTACGGATCGATCAAAGGGCATTGGAGACTAAAGCCCACAGCATCAGAATACATGCCCTTGGGAAATAAAGGGAAAAGAAAACAGTCCGATAAAAGATCAATAGGATGAGCAACCGCAGATAGCGATCGTGAAAATAGTGTGCGGCGTCTACGAAAACAAGTTATCGGAAATGTTCATAGAGGTAAGCTGAAACGACCAACGAAACCGTATGGATGAGGCAAGGAAGTGAGCAAAGAGAGGCCAGGGCAGGTAAAACAAACAAAAGCGGGTAGTCTCAAGTCAAAGAAAACAACAAAGAATGATGATAGAACTTGAGCCGTGGGCGACCAATCCCACATACGGCGAAAAGTATCACAAAAATCATAAACCACCAAACAATCCACAGATGGAAGTATGGAAGCAGCGATAAAACGACTGGCACCCACTGCATGTACCACCCGTCTTTACCCCATTAGCAACTTCTTTGAAGTCCGCCTCAAATCTTCCCAACTAAAATCCCGCCGTCACGTTAAGCGTCGGACACGGCACGGCGGCGTTGCCATGCAGAGTCGGGTGGAAGCCCATCCACGAGTAAAGCGGGACGGTTATGTTCATCTCGTAGCTCATCACGAGGCTCGTCGTGCCCGGGCTGACGAGCTCGCAAAGGAGCGCGACGATGTTGTCGAACGAGGTGATTTTCTGCATCGCGACGGACGTCTTGGGCGCCTTGGACTGGGTGTAGGTGACGTACGAGGGGACGGTGACGTTGGTCGAGGCCCGAGGCTGGAGGACGACGCCGTGTGCGAAGCCGGTGAAGTTGCCGTTAGGGACGGACCTGCCGACCGGGTCGAGGAGCTGGAACTAAAACGCCAAAGAAAGGGATCAAGACGTCAGTCGACAATGTCGCACACAACGGTGAGGAAAAATAATCAGCACTCACGCTCATATCGATCGACTTTGTCGTAACCGGAATCCACACCTGGCTCGTGAACAAGAACCTCATGTCCGCATTCACCTGCAAGATGAATCCCCCATCGCTCGAACTGCCCACATTGACCTGCGCGTTCGCCGCATTCTCCGTCCACCCCTGGAAAGTCGCCCCGGGCTGCCTCGGCCACAAGAAGAACATCGCCAGCCCCAGCCCCGCAAGCAACACCGCCACGCAACCCCACACGGTCCAGCACACCCTCCTGCGCCTAGCGCGCCGCCCCTTGATGTCCGCCACGACCTCGGCCCTGCTCCGGGCCTTCACGACCTCCTCCTCGTCACCCATGCCGTCGTCGTCCGCGAACATGACGGACATCCCCTTCTCCTTCCTCTTCAGCGTCTCGCTCCCACCGGCGCCGTTCATATCCCCCGAGACGTGCCGCCTCCCATGCGCCGTAAGGAACTCGGCCACCTCCGCCGCCGTCGCCCCGCTCTTGCCGGAGTCGCTCGCGCCCATGTTAGAGTTGGGCGTCACGGACCTCGAACGGCCGGTGGTCGAGAGCGCCGTCTCGGCCAAGAGGTCGCGCTCGGCCTGAGCGGCGAGGGAGTTAAGGCTCGGCTGGCCGAAGCCGAAGAACGAGGTGCGCTTAGAGGAGGGGCGGGTGGACGAGCGGGTGGATCCAGCGTCGTCCTTGCTCGGGGGTTTGGGTGCGGAGGAGTTGGGCGGGCCGGGTGTAAGAGAACGGGAGCGTAAGGAGCCGCGGGACCGGTACTTGCGGTCGTCTTCATCGGACGAATGGCGGCGGCGGGTGGTTTCGTCGTCGTGGTCCTCGTCGGACGGGCCGGAGGGGTTGTGGGACGCGGCGGGCTTATTGCCGGCGATGGTGGGGCTGTCGGAGCGGGGGCGGCCGATGGAGAGGAAGAAGGTGCGGTGGCTCATGGACTCGAGGCTCTTCGAGCGGCGGCGATGCGAAGAGGACGTTGAGCCGTTGGGGCTCGCGGCCCTTTTGCCAGACTTGATGTTGGCGAGCGGGCTGTCATCGGATGACACGGACGAGCGACGCGGCGGCTGTTCCTCCTCAACCTCCTCGATGTACGCCAAGTTACGCAGCTTCGAGAGCGAGGCGGACGAGTGACGCTGGGACGGCGCGAGGGGTCGCGGCGTTATCCCTGCGGTCGGTGACGCGGTGACCTTGGGCACGGTGTGCAACGTGGGCTCGGGCGCCAACCGTGGCAAGGATTTCGTCGTGCGGAGGGAGGGCCCGTCAGACAGCACCTTGGCAGTTGCGGAGGGCGGATGCGCAAGCATGCCAGACTGGGTGATGACGGCGTTGGCCACTACGGATGGCGGGATAGGGCTGGAGTGGTGCTTGACGTTGGAGGATGACGGGGACGAGGAGCGGAAGGACTGCCGTGCAGCGTTGTAGGCGTTCCGGCGGACCGTAACAATCACGTCGATAGGGACCGCTGGGGACGGGCGTCCCAGCGAAGCGTCGATGTCGGCGTAAGTCTCACCGACGTTGAAGAACGAGCTCATCAGAGCCGCAGCGTTGTAGGTCATTAGCGTCGCGGGGAGAACGGCTTTGATCTCGGACGGCGTGAAGGCGTGGGCGGAGGTCGCCAGGCCCATCAGCCGCTGGTTGTCCGTCCGCACCGGTCCGTGATCTGGCCTGAACAGATCCAAGTCGAGGTGCTGAAGCCCCCTGGTCTTCAGCGAGGCCTCCAGCCGGGCGGCAACGAGCTCCCGGAAGGTCGAGACGGTGACATCCGGGAAGACCGAGATGGTGAAGGCCGGGGACAGCGACGGTTTCCCGACCACCACGCAGTTCAGCTCCAGCATGCGCTTGGCTGTCGGGCCGGGAGAGCGAGAGGCCGTCCGCAGGACGGGGTCAGGCCTCGAGAGAGTGCCGCTGTTGTTCGGGGACGGCGTCGGGGAAGTTCCCCTCAGCTGGAAGCCGGGCGGGACCTGCTGCATCGCTGGTCGGTGAACGTGGGATGCCGACGGGGCCGGGGGTCGGGGGTCGGCTGGGAAGAGTTGAGGTGTTCTCAACAGCCTCGTGGCGTGGGATGTGCGGGGTGGAGACGGATTTGTAACACCCGTTGCAAAGGGTGGTCCGCTCCGTCGATGCAGACTCAAACAAACGGAAATGGCAAGGTCGGCCCGTTACGAGAATTCGGTGCTTCCCAACGGCAGCGGGACAGCGTGGGGGGGGCCGACTCCCAAAAATAAGAAAAAGTGAAAAACCGCGGGACTTCTTTCCTGACATTTGAAACGGCGTGGAAGGGATCGGTGCGGCCGATCCTTTATCCTTCCTTCCTTTTTTTTCAACTTAAAAACTTTCTTGGCTACGCGCCGTTGTTACACGCACGCATTCAATACGTGTTTATCCTGCTACAATCAGAGAAGCCGCTTTCGTGCTCACGTGGAGGGTGCCGATGATGCAGATGTAGGGAAGGGAACTTTTCATGAGGCCCACTCTGTCTTTATTTACCATCCATCAAGAACTATCCCGCTAAACAACAATGTCCGTATTCGGCAACAAAGCCAGGATAAAAGTCCGAGCATAATTGTAAAAATCGAGAAGAAAAACGTGCAGAAGGGTCGACCGAGAGATGAGGAAGTCCAGCATGTGTGTCTAAAACTAAGTCCACCACAGCAAAGAGAGGGGAGGGAAAGCGAATGTAAAGAAGTACGTATGCGGGTTTCAATCCAGAGTGTAAAAAAAGTCCAGGCAAAAAATACAGAGCCACAACGATAAAGAACTGAAGGAACATGATGAGCAGCATCCAGGTTAAATATCGAATCCTTCAAGAGAAGAACAGTCGGCCTAGGGCAAAAGCCCTTACTTCTTCTCGTTCTTGAACCACGCCTCCTCGAACATCTTTCTTCAAGTTAGCAATACATCCAGAGAGATCAGAAGGGATAGAAGCCGTACCTTCCAAAGAATCGAGAACATGATGCCCTGGAGACCGTTCGTAAGGATACGGGTCTTCAGCCCACGGCCAAACAGGCCCGCGACACCGTCCTTGTTCACAATCTCCTTGACGGCTTGGCCTGTAATCCTCAATATCAGATAAAATTGCAAGGACGCTTCAGAAAAAAAAAAACCCCCCATACCGTAAGAAACCCTCGTCTCGGCAGTCTGCCTGTAGGTCTTGATGACCCTCAACGAGTTGGAGATCGTGTCGGACACAAACGACGCCGAGAACCCAATGACGGCGCTCCGGGCCAGTTTGAGATGCAGCTTGTCCTGCTTGGGGATGTACTCGGACATGATGTTGTACGTCGCGAACCAGGGGTAGTCTAAGGTCGCCAACCAATTGGTCAGCTTTAGAAAGACTGGACGGGAAGGGGGCAGGAGGAAGCGGGAAAAGTACTTACGTCCAACGAATGTGGCGGCCGCTGAGGCGCCGGCGCCGTACCAAAGCGTGCCGACGCCGTGCGCCTTGATGCGCTGCTTCAGAAGCGCCATGCCGTCCTTGCCCTGGGTCTGGAGCGTGGTCTTGAGGGTGTCGACGGGGGTGAGGACCATACGGAAGGAGGCGGCGAAGGCTGATGCCTGTTTGTAGACGGAAAACGTAAGGAACGGCCGCTGTTTCCTCCCAGAGGACATGCTCCTCCACTCAAACCCCACAAATATCCGTCCGCAAGCGGTCTGCCCTCAATCCTCATCCCTCGTCTCCCCCCTCTAGTGACACGTACAAAGATGGTCTTAACGGTCATCGGCAGCTCCTTAGTCAGATCGCTCGACTCCAAGAGCGCCAGCGCACCCGCGTTCGAGGCCGTGTCGCCGAACCGGGACATGGGGCCCTGGATCAACGCCGGGGCAAGTCCCCGGTAGAAGCGGAGCATGCCGCCGTCCTTGTAGAGGATCGACATGGCGCCCGTCATGGTCGAGCCGTTCCGGTATTGGTAGTTCATGACCGTTCGCATGGGCTATGTGATTCAGCAAGCATTAGACGATAGGGTTTTGCAGAAAGAGCCCCAAGGGCCGCGCGAGGTGTTATTGTACCATGAGCGTGAGCACTTGGACAACCATGGCCGCCGCACCCGTGACACCGCCGCCGAGTGCCCGAGTCAGGGCCTTGTTAAGGTCGAACCTGCGCGATTCACGACGTTAGCATCCATCATTCACGCGGTGAAAGGGAGTGCAGGATAAACAGGACGATGCTTTTCGACACGTGTGCATCCGATGGAGGCGTCCGCAGCAGGGTCCCCGTCTCCCATGTGAAAAGTCGGCGTCAACGTCGCCGGGCTACGTGCGCCAGGTTCCCCACCATCACTTCCCCAACCGCGCCCCGCCAAGTCCCCCTCGGGCGGTTACTCAACTGGTTCTTCTTCGCGATGGCAACGCTCGGCGCCGGGATGGTGGTGGTCGTGGTGGTAGTGGACATGTCGAACGGTCGGAGCGGGGGGACGAGGAGCGAGGCTGGTGATGGTCGAGGAGGGGGGGGTCGAGGCCGAGGGTCGGTTCGGTTGCCGAGAGAGAGGGGTTGAGTAATGCCGGCTCAACTCGAGTGATGTTGATGGTATTCCTGGACAACAGCTCCGTAAGCTTCAAGGAGCCAAACCGCGTCAAATGTGGACGTCATTGGCCGTGCTCCCCGGTTTCTTCCGATTAGTGAACCGCAAATCACGCGCAGAACATATGCATGCTGCGCGTACAGATGGGAGATGCTAGCAATCTGCTGAGATCATCTGGAGCGATCTCAAAAGCTTTTACATGTATTTTATCTTTAACAACACCTTCGTCAACTGCAATTGATTGCAGAAGAAAATAAACAAAAAAACTGAGTCCTCGAACAGGAAAGTGTTTAACACAATAGCGGCACATCCGGGTTCAAAAGACTGGGGAGTGGATGCCGGCCGTGTCATGTACAGTTGAACTGGTTCTTCCGCTGGCAGGACAACGCGTACTCGCTTGAGACGAAAAGCCACGGAATAAATAGAGCCACTGAAGAGGGGAGTTTTGCGCTCGTGAAATCCTCGACGTCCAGCGAAGAAAGAAAAACTATAGGAAGCGATATTACGCTGGGAGGTCGGCCGCTGGCCACAATGGTTGATGTCGTCTGCAAGTGCAAACCGGCAAGAAGAAGCACAACCACGACGTTGAAACATTCAACAAGAACAGAATTGTAAAAAAATTAATGACGTCTTATTTGCTGTATGTCCCATTTCTGGTTGCCCCGCCGAAACCTATACTGCCAAATAAAAAAGAAAAAGGATTCTCAACAAACACCTGTGTGTGTCCTATCAAGAACATTTCAATGCATCTTCCCCTCCTTCTCCATCCTCGCATTGAACTTCTCATGATACTCCACGCTCCCCGTGTCCGTCCCATGGAACTTGTCGAGGATGCCCAGGACGCCAAAGTTTGAGTTGAACCGGTAGTGGTGGAAGTCGTGCTTGAGGGGCGAGGGGAGGAAGGGGAGGGAATAGCCCGAGTGCGTCGTGATGGTCGTGCATATGGCCTGGGTGTAATAGAG
>JADGJL010000596.1:0-17470 GCA_027600665.1 Irineochytrium annulatum
AAGCGAATTGCGGGCCCCGCAATCCTGCGTTGGAGTTTTGGTGAATTTTCGTCTCCCAGCTGCCAAACGGAGCCTAAAGCAAATTCCAGCGTTGGGACATTTGGATCTCGTGGCTCTGGAGCCACGAAATCCTCGTGGCTGATAATAAAATCAAGAAATAAAATTATAGATTGGTGGCTTGACAACCTCATTCGCGAGCCAAAGTCACGGAGTCAAATGCTGGCGGTGATCGAGGTGGGGTTCGAACCCACGGCCTACTCCGTGTAAAGGAGGTGTGATAACCACTACACCACTCAACCAATCATTTGCTTTCAGAGTTTAGATTGTGTACAGACGTTTGACTCGACTGCAAATTCATTTGGTGGAAAAAATGAATTGTCGACAGCAGCTACGGCTACTGCATATCGCTACGACCCATCATCTAATCCAATCAATCCTCTTTCATAGCCGCCATGCTTGCCGCAACGTGCGCGGCGTCATACTCCTCCCTACACCCATCACAACGCAGCTCCATGGCCGCCAGCTTGTTCCTCAAGAACTGGACCTCTACCCTCAGCTGCTCGACGTGACTCCTGCTCAGGTACCTTTCCAGCTCCTCGTTCTCCGACTCCAGCTTCCTCAGTCGTTCAATAAGCTGCTTGCCGAGCAAACTGCATAGCCATAAACCAAAAGAGCTATGAATACCGCAGTCGCACCGTAAAAGTCCAACACGACAGCGTACCTCTCCACACTAAACTGCACCCCCTTCATCTCCTCTTCCAATCTCCTGATCCGCTCGTTCTTCTCCCGCATTTCACGTCCCATTGCCCGCATCCGCTCCACGACGATGGGGTCCACGAACATGGGGCGAGAGACGGCTTCGATGGATCGCAGGGTATCCCTGATCTCTTTGACCTCACGGTCCTTCTTTAGGAGCTTCGAGAGGAGGTCCGTGTGGTCGTTCTGCTTGGCCTGTGGAGGACCGTTTATCAGCTCGAGCCAAAACGAGCGTCCTGGGATAGGGTCGCGTCCGGAGGTGCCGGCACGGGGGAAAGGACTCGAACAAACCTCAAGCTCGGATCTCAACAATGCGTTCTCGTCCCGCAGACGCTGCAGCTCACCCATGGAGTCCACTTCCATTTTGTCAAACTTGCGGGTGCAAACTGATGGCCCCACTTCGCCAGCATCAGGAGCAGCAGCGACCGCAGGATCAGCAGCCTCAACAGCAGCATCATGACGGATACCCGCTGGCTCAGTCTTTATCGGTGCCCATCATCAGGATCCCGAAGTGTGAGTATCTGCCCATCTCAGGCTGTGGTGTGAGACTACATTGAAAGGTGGACATTTGGCTGAGCTTCGCAGTTCGTCACCATCGTCGTGCGGTGCCGGGTCGCTGCCGTTGGCGAGAACGGCCGGGCAGCGCACGATTTGGCGATCCGGCGTTTGCTGGGCGAACGCAGCATGGGTGCGATGTTGCGCTTGAAAAAGTCCCGGCTGCCCGGCTTTCGCTGAGCAGCCTATGTTGTTGTCATTGTTGTCGCGACGGGTGTGTGTCGGCGATGCTGGTCAAAAGCCTGGCTGGAAACCGTGGAGAAAAGCGTCGTTCCTAGAGACGTATGCGGCAAGGCGACCGCACTGCGTATTAAACGGGAGGCCGCGGCGTGTGTGATACGATCATCTCTGTTCGCCGGACACCCGAACGTTGACTAACCGTTGCGCTTATGACAATAGTAATTTACCTTACCCTTCTCAACTCTCCACCGTTCTCGTCCCTTCCCGCATCGCCGTCGACGCCCACAACGGCCTTCTCGCACTTTCTGCTTTTGGGTTCAAGGGAGATCTTTAACCTCAAGTTGCACCTTCAAGTTCGGTGCGTCGTGCCAGTCGAGGAGGCGACGCTGCCTAACGTGCTTGCCTCGCATATTGGGACAAAGAGCGAAAATGCTATATTGGGGTTCGGGGTGGTTCGTGCTGGTTTTTTCTTCCCCCGTTGTCCTGCTAGGAGTCTGAATGATGCTGTCTTTGCAATAGACGGCTCCTTTCATCAACACCATCCTAACAGTTGAGACAATCGCCTCCAACATCGCCACCCACTTTTTCGACAACTTCACCACCCAGCTCCTCCGCGCCCTAGCCGTTAACTGCCCTCGCCCGCTATCTACCCCGGATCAGGTCCGCGCGTTCGGCGGCGAGGCGTGCGCGATGCTACAGGACTGCGTCGGGCTCGTCAGTTTGATGGGGGACCGGTTCGCTGGCAAAGGGATCATGATGGCGTTCGAGGGGAACGTGTTGCAGCAGGACATCGAGGCGAGAACGAGGGCGCTGTTTGATGGCGGAGTGAATGGGTTACGGCAGCCGAGTGGGGAGCAGGGCGGGAGCACGACGCCGGCGAAAGTGCATCAGCTGCCGCATTCGGCTCTCCACGTCTTACCAGGTCCCACTTCTGGGTTCATCTCGAAGGTCTTTGGGGCAGATAGCCTGTTACGGCCGGCGGACGCGGACGTTGGGAGCGTTCCGGAAGAGTTTAGGCTTGATGGGGGCGTGGCGGCGGTAGAGGACGACGTTTTAGAGGACGGGGAGAGGGATGGTGACTTCTCAGATTTACCCCAACCCGTTAGAGGGCGGTGTGAAGAGGTTATGAGGCAGCTGGAGGTCACGCTTCCGGCTAAGATGGATCTACATGAGGCGTCATATAGGGAGTTGGAGGACATGACGCTGGTGGCGGAGCTCCTAGCGAAGATCACGGCGGACGATGTCGCGAGGGCGGTTGCTGCAGAAAGTTGAGAGCGCATTGTAGTGGCGTTCGTATTCTGTGAAATAGATCATCTGTATATTTTGTACTCGGTACCGAATTTCTAAACAACCGCAAGCTTGGGAAGATTTGCTGCAATAAAAATATTGAAAAGTCTTTTATTCTTTGATTGAATGAGAGTTACATATAACTGGTGATATAAACACCGAGGTGACCACGAAAACAAATAAATCGAAGGAGTATCCAACAGGAGTCGGCGACACGCAGCCGGAACTCAAAAAATGCTTCATCGACGACGAAGTATCGATTGTTCTACAACATCCGATCATGAATCGGGATTGCGGTAATAATCCCGACGTCCATCCTATCCATCTAGTAGCGGTACTGGTCGAGCTTGTACGGGCCGTCGACGGGGAGGCCGAGGTACTCGGACTGCGTCTTGGTCATCTTAGTGAGCTTAACACCCAGCTTGGCCAAGTGCGCGGCAGCGACCTCCTCGTCGAGCTTCTTGGGAAGGAGGTGGACGCCGAGCGGGTACTTGGCGCTGTCGGTCCAGAGCGCGATCTGGGCAAGGACCTGGTTCGTGAACGAGTTGGACATGACGAACGACGGGTGGCCAGTCGCGCAGCCCAGGTTGACAAGACGGCCCTCGGCGAGGAGGATGATGTGGCGGCCCGAGGGCATGGTGAAGCGGTCGACCTGGGGCTTGATGTTGACCTTCTTGGTCGCGTTGGCCTTGAGCCACGCAACGTCAATCTCAATGTCAAAGTGGCCGATGTTGCACACGATGGCGTCGTCCTTCATGTGCTGGAAGTGGTCCGCCGTGATGATGTCGCGGCAGCCGGTGGTCGTGACGAAGATGTTGGCCTCCTTGACGGCCTCCTCCATCGTCGTAACCTCGTAACCCTCCATAGAGGCCTGGAGCGCGTTGATGGGGTCGATCTCGGTGACAATGACGCGGGATCCCATGACCTTAAGGGCGGCGGCGCAGCCCTTGCCGACGTCGCCGTAGCCGGCCACAACGGAAACCTTTCCGGCGATCATAACGTCGGTGGCGCGCTTAATGCCGTCGATGAGGGACTCACGGCAGCCGTACAGGTTGTCGAACTTAGACTTGGTGACCGAGTCGTTAACGTTGATGGCCGGGATCTTGAGGTCGCCCTTGGCGAGCATCTTGTAGAGGTTGTGGACACCGGTGGTGGTCTCCTCGGAGACGCCGCGGATGCCGGGGAGGAGCTCGGGGTAGTTCTTGTGAACGAGGTTGGTGAGGTCACCGCCGTCGTCGAGGATCATGTTCAGGGGCTGGCCGTTCTTGAAGCCCTTGATGGTCTGCTCAATGCACCACTCGTACTCCTCGTCGGTCTCGCCCTTCCAGGCAAAGACGGGGACGCCAGTCGCAGCGATGGCGGCGGCGGCCTGGTCCTGGGTCGAGAAAATGTTGCAGGACGACCAGGTGACCTCAGCGCCGAGAGCTGTGAGCGTCTCGATGAGGACCGCAGCTGTTGTAGCAGGCGATGAGCAACTTCCAACGACCTTAAAAAGATACGAAGCAAACTCACTCTGGATGGTCATGTGCAAGCAACCGGCGATACGGGCACCCTTCAGCGGCTGCTTCGGGCCGTAGCGTGCACGGAGCTCCATAAGACCTGCATGAAAGGAGAAGGTCAGTCCACGATCTCGTCTCGGGGAATAACGCGCCGGCCCTTCCACATGCGCTGGTCGACCATCGCGATCACAGCCGCTGACCCGTCCCGATGCAGCGACGGCGCCAACGAACCCCCGGTTCATGGATCAAAGACCCTGTCACGTCCCAATGCCAACCCCCAGAACAGCACGTCCTTCAACTGACCGGGCATCTCGACCTCGGCGATCTCAATCTCCTTGCGGCCCCAGTCGGCAAGGGTGATGTCGGCGACCTTGTAGGTAGACATGATGGATGGATGAGAGGGCGGTGGGGTGCGAGGATGAGGGTTGTGGAAAGGGACGATTGCAGATCGCGCGTGAAGAAAACCGAGCTTTTGACTTCCGTGACTTCTTTCTTTTTTGGGGAGACATCGTGACAGTTGGGGTGGAAGGGACGAAACGAACGTGTCCCAACCGGCGACGACGACGCGGAAGGCCGCGCGACCACAACCCTTGCGATGGCGACGTCCTGTTACCATACGCGCGACGATCACCTCCCTGACGAGATCCTGTTACTAGTTCCAGCAGAATACAACAAAACGCCGGCAATCATCCACCCATCATCAAAGTCCCTCTCTTTAACCTCCGAACAACAAGCTCGCGGCCAAATCCGCGTTCCCCCCACACTGCGCCAGCATCGCCACGGCCTCCTCCCTCGATACACCCAAATCCATCAGCCCCTTGATTTGCTCCTCCGGGAACCCTGCGGGCACCGCGGCTCCTCCTCCGCCTGCTCCACCAGCAGCTCCCTGCATCGGCGCGGGTGCCGCGGATTTTGCGCTGGCTGCAGCTGGCGGTGGCGGCGCGCCCGCTGTTGGCACGACGGACGAGGATGAGCCAGCGGCCGCCGCGGCGTCATCGGAGGAAACGACGCGGGCTTCCTTCTCGCGCGCCTTTTCGGGCAGCTCGTGCTCGGAGAGGAAAGGAAGCTCCTCGCCATGGATGCGGAGGACGTTCTTTTCGAGGTCGATACAAGCCTTTGAGCGCAGCATCAAAATCATGCGAGTAAACGCAGGGCAGCAAAACAAACCTGATGCCGCTTCAGCATGTCCAGTCCGAAGAGTAGGTCGACGCTATTCCCCTCCATGATGGTGAATGAGCATGGAAGGTACTGTGTGCCGATCTTGATCTGGGTGCTGTGGACGCGGCCAAGGATCTTGGCCGTGCCGACGCCCTCGGCTATGCCAGAAAACCGGTGGTCCACGAGGTGCATGATATTGCACGCTCGGGCGCAATCTGTGACGTGGCCATCGCACTTAGCAAAGGTCGTGATGAAAGGGCAAAACGTACCTAATGACATAATGGTAGCTTGAGCTCCGGAGTCGACAAATGACTTGATGGGGTGGCCGTTCACTTGGAGGTTAATGTACAACATCGTCACCTAAAGTTTGTCAGACTCTCCAAACGTTAACCAACCTAAAAAAATAGACCTACCCTGCCAAACGACTCCGGATTATGCTCCATTGCCAGCTAAAGAAAAGAAATAACGTTACTTCTCCGGAGCTTTCCTGCAATCAAAAACGCATATCAACTAACCTCCCAATTCTGATTGATATTCTCCCTCCTAATCTCCTCCTCGATCCTCCTCTGAGCCTCCACGTCGAACGGATCCGCGTTAGCAAGCCTCATCTGGTCCTCCCTCGCTCGTTCCTCCGCCTCCCTCCGCTGCCCCTCCAGCTGCATGTACACCCGCCGGAACTCGGCCGCGTCCGACGTTGAACGCGCGAGCTCGGGGCTTTGCGATTGAATCCGGCGGAGCAGATTCGGGTCCGCGAGGATCGTTTGGCGCATGTGCTCGATTTGGTCACCGACAGGTTGGCTTGTTGCGGGGACGCGTCAGCATTGAGTAGAAATGAGAGCGAGAAGATGGACTTACGCGGCAGGTCCCCGACTCATGACAAGCAGTATATCGTCTTGCACAATACCAATCTCAGCGACCCTGTCATATCGATGTTAATCCCTCTTGACGGGCTGACATCCAAACTCCACTGCACACCACTCACGTTTTCTTCGCATCCGACAGCGCGACCCCGTTGTGGCTCAGCACCTGGCTCGCGGCGGGGACGCCCATCTCGACCTCGGCCAGGGCCTGCAGATCCTCGACCGTGTTGGAGCCGTCGACCTCCACCACTTTCAGCTGGTCGCCTATTGCCAAACTCGAGGTCAGTCATCGGCAGGGTATCTAGTGGGGTTGCGGCCCAGCAGGTGCTCACCAGTCTCGGTGGTGAGCGTTAGCCGCATTTTCGTCAATTCGATTGAGAGCCCGCCACGATGACATACGCCTTCCCCGCGATCCACGCCTTTCCGCCGTTCTACACGTAAGGAATCCTGTTATCCTAATTCGCCTCGACGTCCTGGGCGATGCCCCAGCGGTCGATTTGTCCTGACAATCGAAAGGAAAGCCAGCAGCCGAACGTCGACACGTGGCGGCGGCAGAAGCAGCTCTGGGGCGACCTCGTGCTCGACTACTTCAAACAGAAGCGGCTGTTTGTGCTGGACGTGAACGAGATGGGGGGGAAGGAGCTCTTCGCCAATGAGAGCATCAAGCGTATGTCACTTTTCGAGCTTTTGGCGACGCGGGAAGGTATGGAAGTCTGATGCTGGGGGCTTTGTGTGCAGGACGGCTGACGAGGGAGACGATTGCGGCGATAGCGGAGGACCTTGTCGCCAGAGGTGGGTATCATGCTTCAGCTCATTGTTTTACTCGAGGCTAACAGGCTATTACAGGGAACGCTGAGTGGGAAACGAAGGCGAAGCAGCGGTGTATCATTTGGTGGCGGAAGTTGGAGGAATGGGCGGCGCGAGTTTATAATTGGGTAGGGAGATTGCTGAGGTTAAAGCCAAGGTGTATCTAACGGAATGAAGGCATCGGAAACAGGACAGACCAACGCGATTGTGACATTGTATGAATTGGTGCATGGCGACGCGGCGGAAGGATATGGTTAGTTTGTGCATCCCATTTATCGTTCGCGCTGACATTGTTGTGACCAGAATTCTACGGACTAGATGAAACCATCATGAAGAGGATTCTGGAGGAACTTGTGAAGCAAGGGAAGGGCCAGATATTCTACGGTTCAAGTGACGCGGATATGGGATTTAAATTCGGATGAAGTATGGAAACGAGCTAGAAGGGCTATATGTTGGCAACCATTTGAGTTGCGGGTCGAGCAGTCGTAGACTGGCTGCTAGGCAATGCAGTGGGCTTGCAGCAGAGGTTTTGAGCGAAGCTTGCGGAAGGCGTAGGAGGAGCATGAGCGTTGTTTCTTTTGAACCGCCGGCTATAATACCGATCCTCAAATGAGTTGAAAATAAACCAACTGCTGACGATAAAACAAACGCAAAATATTGTTCTTCATCGTGCGGACAAGCATAATTAAGAGCCAAATTACATGTAGTCGATGTTTTCCATATCAGTTTTCCTTTGGAAGCTTCAGGCTTGGCACTGGGCCACGTCAAAAACACCAGTCAGCATGTCCTCATTCATGGTCACCAAGAACGCCAGCGCCTCCAGCATCCCGGCACCGATGGGTGGCCACCCGTATAGCCATCAGTCGTCGTCCGGGAGCCTGATGCGGGCCGGCGGAGGGGGTCATGGGCCGGGAAGATCGGCGGGCGGATCGAGCAACGACGTGCTCCGTGGGAGATCAGCGGAGCCGAACCCGGACGACATCGAAGCCGCCGCTGGGAAGAGCAAGAAGTATGAGATGGCGGAGTACGGAGAGGATGCCGACGTCGACAACCAGTTTGAGTGAGTGGCGAGGGCCGTGACGGGTCTGCGTCTGTCTCTAATAGTTGATCCCTGCCTCAGGTTCTACTCCAACCCGAACTCACGGCGGCCCTCTGTCCAGCAGCCACCAAAGGCCGACGACGCGCATATGACGAGCCTATTTTCCTCGCCCCAAACCGATTCAGTTGACGCCTTTGATGATAGCTACAACCCGCGGCGGGCAAAGCGCAGTAACAACCCGGCGGCCCCCTTCTCCTCCCGCACACTCAACTCCGGGACCGGGTCGGTCCAGACCTTCGAGACGGACGAGGAAATGGCACGGCGAATCGCCCGCGATCAGGTTGAGCTCGAGAACGCGCCCGAACACAAGCGAGACGAAATTCTGCCAAAGGTGCTCTACGACCCGCTCGAGCGGCAGAAGCTCAAATCCCTCCGCCCCCACCGCCCCTGGTTCCTCGGCGCCTGCACCGTGATCCAGGTCACGCTCGTCCTCGTCTCGCTCATCCTCAACCTCAGGTGGACCGGCGAGTTCATCGAGACGAACCCATTCAACGTCATGATCGGGCCGGGGCCGGGCGTTCTGATTCAGATGGGTGCTCGGTTCGTGCCGTGCATCAGGAACACGACGCTGAACGTCCAGGGCCCGGTCATCTCCTGCCCCGCCGGCGTGACCTCCGACACGAAGGCGCTGGATGCGGCGTCGGGTGCGATGGTGGCAAGCTGCACGCTGGAGCAGATCTGCGGGCTAGGCGGGTTCAACGGAGGGCTCCCGAACCAGTGGTACCGTTTCATCATCCCGATGTTCCTCCACGGCGGCGTGCTTCACCTGGTCGTCAACCTGCTTTTCCAGGTGCAGACGGGGTTCCAGCTCGAGCGCGACTTTGGGTGGTGGCGGATCGCGTGTATCTACACCCTCTCTGGCGTGGGCGGGTTCGTGTTCGGCGGGAATTTCAATGGCCTCACGCCGTCGGTCGGGTGTTCGGGCGCGCTGTTCGGGCTCATGGCGTGCCTCGTGATCGACCTGTTCCAGAACTGGAGCATGATCCACAACCCGGCGTGGGAACTCGCGAAGCTGTCGTTCACAATCCTCGTGTCATTCCTGATCGGGATGCTACCCTACATTGACAACTTTGCGCACGTCGGCGGGTTCTTCGTTGGCGTCTTTGCGGGGTTGATCTTTATGCCGACCATACATTACAGTAAAAGGGACAAGTACATCAAGCTGGGGCTCATGATCGCATCGGTGCCGGCGCTTATACTGGTCTACGTTTTCCTCGTGCGGGGCTTCTATGCGGGGAACTCCGACTGCACGTGGTGCAAATACATCAACTGCATTCCGGGCTTGCCTTGGTGGGTGTTTTTTCCTCAAGAAAACGCTGTATACTAATACGCTACATTCTGCAGGTGCGAGAGCAAGTGGAATCAAGCCATCGCTGTCAGCACCGGGTCTTCTTAACCTCCGAACAATTTTTGTCCTATTATCCTGATATCGCACATTTTTGTTAGTCACATATAGTCAATAGCACCAATTATCTAATACCCGGAGCAACCTGCATCACATCATGTATAGCACCGAGGCCGGTTATTGTCATGCCAGTCGGACTTTGAACTGTTTGACTGGGCTCAAGCCACTACTCTACCATGTCCTCAGTCCCCCACTCGCCGCCGCCGGCGCCTCCGGTCCCCCCGCCCCGGGAGCGGGTCTCCGATACGTCCACGGGCTCCGTCTCGACCTTCATTCACGGTCTCGCTGACGCCTTCCACTACTCCCCGCGGCCCTCAATCGAGACCATCCTCCACGTCCAGCACGAGGCGCCCCCGCCCACGCGCTCGCACTCGCCCACGCGGCCGACGCCAATCCTGGACCGCTTTGTCTCGTTTGCCAACGGCGTCGTGAAGGATCTGTTCAGGCACAAGACCATTCGGACGGTTGAGCTCACTCGATATGGGAATTTCGTTGTGGAAATTCCGGTGCCGGAAAGGGTTAAGGCGAGGATTGGGTTTTCTTTGGGGGAGGGGAGGGAGTTTACGCATTTGAGATGTGAGTGTTGTTTGTCGGAGGGCCAAGGATGGACCGATTCCCACTGACACGCCGCGGCGTCTTTCAGACTCGGCAGTGACGGGTGACCCGGACGAGTTCCTCGAGCGCGGGTTCAGCTTGAGGGCGTCGGATCTCTGCCGGCACACGGAGATCTTTATCGTCATTACTATGTACAACGAGGACGAGCGGCTGTTCATTAAGACGTGGAAGGCGGTCGTGAAGAACATCACGCACATGTGTGGGAAGAAGGGTAGTCGATTTCATGGGCCCGATGGGTGGAAGCAGATCGTTGTGTGCATCGTGGCGGATGGGCGCCAGAAGGTATATATGGCTTCATTTTTGAATCTGCGATGACCTGTCATGCTAACGTAAGAAATACCAGATTAACAAGAAAACTCTAACCGTCATCGGTCTCATGGGCGCCTACCAAGATGGCGTCGTGAAAACGTCCGTCAACTCTGAGTTGGTCACCGCCCACCTCTTTGAGTACTCCACGACCTTGACCGTCGATCCTGACGGCCACTACCGCGACGGCCTTGTCCCCGTACAGGTGATATTTTGCATGAAGGAAAAGAACGCGAAAAAGATCAACTCGCACCGGTGGTTCTTCAACGCCTTCGGTAAAGTCCTGCAACCGACCGTGTGCGTGCTGTTGGATGTGGGGACCAAGCCGACGGATAAGTCGATCTATAAGCTGTGGAAGGCGTTTGATAGGAACCCGAGGGTCGCGGGCGCATGTGGGGAGATTTATGTGGAGCAGGGGTTAGGCTGTTCGAAGTTGTTGAATCCGCTTGTGGCGGCACAGAACTTTGAGTATAAGTGCGTTTAAGTTTTTTGAGTGAAGAAGCCGCTGGTACATGATCTGAGATTCGTTGCAGGGTCTCGAACATCCTGGATAAACCGCTGGAGTCCTGCTTCGGCTTTATCTCGGTTCTGCCCGGCGCTTTCTCTGCGTATCGCTACCGAGCTTTGCAGAACGGGCCCGATGGGAAGGGCCCGCTGGAGAAGTATTTTATAGGAGAGGCGCAGCACGGCGGGCACAATATTTCGAAGGCGAACATGTACTTGGTGGGTACTTTAAAGTTGACGACGCGGAGGTGCTCATGGACTTGTTTGTGAAACAGGCGGAGGATCGGATTCTTTGTTTCGAGCTCGTCAGCAAGCGGGGGGAGGCGTGGGTGCTGAAATACGTTCGGAAGGCCAAGGCCGAGACGGACGTGCCCGACACCATGGCGGGTGAGTTTATCTGCCATTTCTCTGCTCCGGTAGGACTAATACATTTTCTATTGTGCAGAGTTCATCAGCCAGCGCCGGCGGTGGCTGAATGGCTCGTTCTTCGCCGGCGTCCACTCGCTCATCAACTTCCACCAGATCCTCTTTCGCTCCGCCCACCCCTTCCACAGCAAGATGCTCTTTATGCTCCAGACCTTTTACAACCTCATCACCCTCCTCTTCAATTGGTTTGCACTGGGGAACTTCTACGTCATCTTCTGTACGTCCTCGTCTCTTCGCTAGCATTTGCATCCTTCGATAACGGGCTTCATCTAGACCTCCTCTGCCAACGAGCAACCGATTACGCCTCTCCGACCAACCCGGATCCATTCTCCGGTTACGGCTCCCTCGTCTTCATCGCCCTCCGCGAGGTCTACCTTATGGCGATCGTCCTCGTCTTCCTCGCCTCCCTCGGCAACAGACCCCAGACCTCGCGCACGCTCTACTTTATGTGCTTTCTCCTCTTCTCGCTCATGATGGGCACCCTGCTTTACGTCGTTGGATTCCAGCTGTATCACGTTATTCCCGTCGCAACAAAGGCCTTCAAACACTTTGATTTTACGGGACCGGGAGCAAGCACAATCGTTGTGTTGATTGTGAGCTTGATGAGCACGTATGGGGTGTATGTTGTCAGCGCAATCGTGTACTTGGACCCGTGGCACATGATTACTTCTTTTGTGCAGTACATGCTATTGATGCCTTCATTCGTTAACATCTTGATGGTGTACGCTTGTGAGTGTTTTTGTTTTTTTACGTCTTGCCGGAGATACAACGTGGTGACGGTCCTCCTACTTAGTCTGCAATCTTCACGACGTCAGCTGGGGCACAAAGGGCGACA
Organism: Irineochytrium annulatum; assembly: GCA_027600665.1. Classification (NCBI taxonomy): domain Eukaryota; kingdom Fungi; phylum Chytridiomycota; class Chytridiomycetes; order Chytridiales; family Chytridiaceae; genus Irineochytrium; species Irineochytrium annulatum. Next base: position 12,293 of record JADGJL010000596.1, read on the forward strand.
CGAAAGCGCATGCCGATATCGCGCCCGTCCATACCAAGTCCCACGACACCGGCCCAGCGACCGTAACGACCGATCTCCCCGAAAACCAGATGGATATCGACGCCGTCTACGAGCGCTCGCTCTCCGACCTCCTCGAGAAGCCCATGGTCCCCGACAAGAACCCAGACCCCGCCCAGGCGCAGGAGGACTTTTTTCGGTTGTTCCGGACGCGCGTCGTGGTGTTTTGGATGGCGAGCAACGCGCTGCTGGTGCTTGTTATGACGACGCCGAATATCACAGCGGCCATTGGGATCGATGAGGGTGGGGATAATAATCTGTACTTAGATTTTATATTCTGGGCGGTTGCAGTCTTATCCTTGTTTAGATTTGTGGGATCGTTGGTATATCGTTTTAGGCACTGAGGGGTTGCAGAATTAGGGTACAAGACATTTCCCCTTAGCTTTCAGAGTAAAATTGCGTGCTCATCACCACTATTTCGTCTTCGCTCATTTATTTATCCATAAGCTATCGTAACATATCATCTTGCTATGTAATATCGCGGACAATGCAGAATAAACTTTTTTTTGTTACTCATGCGTGAGACTATCTTTTATAAAAGTAGGTTAAAGGACAAAACGGACGTAAAGGAAGAAATAATGGTGATCGGTATTAACAGCAAAAGTTGAGGAATCCCACAAGGAAAGGTCCGCAGAAGTTAGAAAACATTCAACAGATTGCGAAGCAAAGCCGCCTCATCTTTCCCAGCAACTATGGTGACCCAATCATTACGACCTACACCAACGCCGACCACGCCGGCTCTCCTCCGCGTGAGTCTCGTCCGTCGTTGCCTTGCCTTCTTCGCTGTTAACACCCCAATCCATGACCAAATCCTCATCCGAGTCAGAGAGGTAATCCTCATGCACGTCGGCCATCGCTAACGCCCACAAGATCCTTGACACCAATCCTTGAAGGCGAAAAGCCTCGATCATGCCTACCGGTATCGGGTCGGGCAGAATGAGGGGCTTGTCCAATATGGGGTTGGCCGCGCTAAAGTCCTCGTCCATCAGATCATTGGGGTCGTGTACGTATTCACAACCGCTCCTATTCCGCGATTGGCGCACCCACCGGAAAATAATTCATTCAGACGGCTGAACGCGAAAGATGACCGCCTTCTACACAAACTGAGCTCAGCTGTCAGGAAAGATCGCAGTTTCCCGAAGGAAAAAGAAAGTCCAAGTCCAACAGGTCAAGTATCCAAGGTCCGGGATAAGTATTCCTAGTGGTCCAAGGGAACAGTACCGCACTCCAAACCTAAACCCAGAAGCCGGTACCGATCAAGGTGGGGGAGGGAGGATCCAGGGGCTCGGCTCTTCACAAAGCGTCCGGGACAGTCGGCTTCCGCCGGTGAGGGACAACAGGCACAAGCGGCTCACTTTTCCAAGGATACAGCGCGAGTGGGTATTGGCCAGTAATCATGTCTATTAGAGGCCTTCTTGGCCCTCTACTTTTATACACAAACACTACTAACTAACAAAATCATGGACCACTGCATAAATGCCAAGAACAACAAGCCGACTTTACCAATAGGATAAATATAACTGATACATCCTGAATAACTAAGCAGTCAAAAAACTGCTTTAGCATAACGGTTTTATGGCAAGCTTAGAGATAGGTAGAGAAGACGATGTTCTAGATTTTCCGCCACCAGCTGTGAATTCCCATAGTGTTTTCTTGCTAGGGTTTGCTCAGCCAGATCAAGCCTAGGCGGCTCGGTCAGGTACAAGGCTGGTAGGCCCCGGCTCAGCGCTGAGCCGCGCTCAGCCCGACTGAATTAGGGGCAATGCAGCTACTGGATTTTTGCTAAGTCCTGTGCTAGTGTCCAAAGTAAAATATCGAATAATTGTTATGCACCATGCCCATAGGCATGGGGCACGTGAAAACTGGCCAAGATTTACCATAAGTCATTCACTTCTATGGCAGAGAGTGCTGGGTGGATTGGAGTGAGATTTATCGACTGGTTCGTGGCTATTGTTCGGTTATTCATTTATTGCTGTGAATTCTCACACAGCAAAAAATTAATCGGAAAAAAAAAAAAATGCCTTACCCCGTCGGAACTGGGCTCCCCATACCATCGGCCTTCACGGTACATTTTGTGCAAGTCTGCTCGCAGAATAAGCGAGTTTGCGGGCAGGTCAATCCACTTGCGCTTGAATGGCAGGTTCAGGGTATCCAAAAACCTGAGAATGGCTTCCTAAAAATGTGATAAACAAATAGCATTCAGTAACATTACGAGTGTGGAAGGAAAAACTCGCATCTTGCCCTGCAGCTGCATGCCCCACGATGTGTGCAACGTCCATTGCGCCAGTAAATTTTGGACGCAGGCCATCAATAATGCGATCCACTTCGTAAAGACCTGTCAGAGCACAGCGACAGTTGTGCAACTTCATCATCTGGGTTTGAAAGTGTTTAGCATTGACGCAATGTGCTCACAAAACTTACAGCCTCCCTGAAAGTGGCCACTCTGTTCGCGGAAACCCGAAGGCGGTTCCTTCTGGGGTAGTATGGCGTCCATGGAGTCGACGTCGACTTTCTTGCCCAAAGGGTCGATGCATGGGCAGGTGTCACCGATGGATTTGACCCTGGCGATCCCGTCGGCGGCGCCGTTGAAGTTGACGTAGGTGTGACGATGGGCGCGTTGAGAGGCTTCCCTGAATGGCCTGCATAGCATGAGCGAAATCGAAGGCGTACCGATGCAGATTTTCGTTGCGCGCCCCAATGTCATCCGTCAACGTCGCAATCTTGAAGATGATCCGCTGGTAGACCACGTCCCATTCCTGACCAAGCGGGAGGCTATCGCTCTTGTTCGTCCTCGGAGGGTTGCTTCAGCGAGTCCAGAAGCGTGTCTGAAGGTGAAGTGTGGGTGGGGTGGAGGAAGCCGACGAGGTAGGATGGGATGGAAGGACTGAACCTCCCACCTCCAGCAGACAGGTGTTTTAGACCTGGCTGGAGGCTGCCACCGGGGTCCTATCAGATCGCACAAAGCGAATGGGATCAGTGATGCTAATCAGTGATCAGTGAGGTTCATCAGTGATGTTATCAGTGATCAGTGATCCCAGAAGGTGTTAGTGGTCAAACTTAGGCATAAGCCGCGCCGGGCTAAATGCCTGTACACTTGTGACTCTTTGCGAGGCCGAGAGGCTTAGTGGCTGACAGGCCGAGCGTCGGTAACTCCTGTAGAGTGCAACCCGCTGGAGCACATCCAGCGCGAGAACAGTTATAAAGAATTGAATGCATGTGATTCAAGATTCAAACGTAGTCGCTCAGCTATGACTAATCTCTGCATCCATCTGCTGTCTGAGCATTTGGAGCACAGGGCGGAGTGTCATGTACCCTGCTGGCTCTGGTTCCTTTATACCCGCGGACCGGGACAGACTCGGCCCGGCCATGTGCTGCTCAAGGCACAGGGAGTTGCTCCGTTGCTCTGGTGCTGGCCAGAAGCTAAGATGGTTCAGCCAGAGGCGACCACGTACGTCCGAATGGAGACGACCCTTGGCACAGCAGAATACAGCATCTTACCGTTGCACAACGGCTCGTTCAGTTGCGGGTCGATGGTGGCACACTAGGACAGTCTTTGACGATCGCGGATGAAGGCCAGATCGTCCATCCCCTCCAACAATTCCTGACCAAGCGGGAGGCACGCCAGGAAGATAATCACTGCGGCCCAAAACAGGGTCGTTGGCATCCGTGTTTTCTGCTGAGGTATGAATGATACTGAGGAGATCCTTGTCGATTCCTCGAGTAGGTGTGGGAGCGTCGATCAGTTGTGTGAAGCACAGTTCCTGCACACATGCTTCAGGGCGTGGCGGAGGGTGGTCGGCCATGAAGGTTGCAAGGTCTTCAGGGGTGATCGCTGCATCCGCATTGCCGGCAGTGCTGGTTGTATCCGCCATTGTCACAGTGGCGACGGTGCAAGAGCGGGGTGGAAGCGAAGGATGCAGTCAAAAGTGTCAAGAACTAAAACTCGCTAGGCACGAGTTCCCCATCTTTGTTTCCGCCACCGTATGGAAGCTGATATGCTAGTTGCAGATAACAACTGGTAGTCTCCGTGCTGTGGTGCTGATTGCCTTACATTGACAGGTATGCATCTGCTCAAAGCAGAACACTATCTCTACATTCTACGTCCCCATCAGTCAGGTGCGTTGGTGCAAAATAACCAGAAGAATCAGTCCAAACAATTGCGAGTACGCGACAAATGGTACAAAATCGATGCGCCAGCGACACAAATGCGCAGGTACAAACGTAGAAAAGAGAGGTATCGCCACCAAGGAGAGTTCTCCGTCACACGCTCGAAAGCACTATCTTGGCCACAAGTATATGCCAAACATCATCTAGTTAAAAATCTCAAAGATTCCCTCGGCGTTCTTGAAGTTGTTGTCCACGACTGCAAAACAATCTCGTTAGCTGTGATGACTTCAGACCAAAAAATGTCGACGCACCATTCATCAAGAACCAGTTGTCGCAGATATCCCTAATAAGTTTCCCGCTCTTCGACTCGGGCTCGTACAAATCCCCCCACTTGACCCAGAGCTCGATGGCCTCGTCCTTCCATGCCATGAAGCTGACCGGGTCGACGACGGTCGGCTGGACGATCTCCTGGCCCGGGAAGACACCCCACGTCACGGCGTTCGGTCCATCGCTCGAGAGGTTCGTCCGGAGGTCGCCCTATTCCGTTTCGACCTGATTAGCAAGGACGGATGGGAAAACACACGAGTGGCATAAACGTACATTCCGGTTCACGGCGTGGTACGTGATGGTAGGATGTTGCTCATTGATCTTCTCGATCAACGCGTCCAGGTTCTTTGGGCTCACGAAGAACTCAAGGTACGCTTTCTGGTAGACATACCCGTTCTTCGGGCCCCACCCGAACCTCGGGTCGCTGCTGCCCACGCCGTCGACGGCGGGCTGCGAGTTGATCGTGAGGAAGCCGCGGTCGTTCATGGCGATTAGGTGGCGCCGGATGGACTCGGACTCGAGCGCGAGCGGGGACGAGCACCAGGGGAGCGCGGGGAGGTCGTTCTGGCAGAAGCGGGTGAAGAGGGTGTGGATGTCGGCTTCGGATTCCGGGTGGGACCAAAGGGCGAGGGCTTCGTCTTTGGAGTATTTAAGGGAGACGCCGTAGCCGTCGAGCTCGCCGTAGGC
>JADGJL010000597.1:0-17464 GCA_027600665.1 Irineochytrium annulatum
GGCTCGGCCTTCATAGGCGGCGGCCGTGGCGGGGGTTTAGCGTGAGGGTCGGCCGGTCCAACCACGTCATCAACGACGTCGGTCATCGCATCGGCGACGTCGCCCATCGCATCAACGACGTCGGCCACCGCCTCGCGCATAGGCTTAGGAGCTGGAGCTTCCTTGGGCGGTAAAGGTGGCGGCGCGGGAGCCCTCCTGGCAAGTGCAAATCTGCTCATCCTAGTCCTCGGGCCGGAGTGTCCAGCAGGCAGGCTATAGCGGCTTCTGGTCGTGGATCTTGGACAGTGTTCCCGTTCGCGAGGGCGGTCGGGTATCGAGAGCCGGACCAACAACGCCCGTCAAGGATATATAAAGCGCGCTGTTTAGGATAGGGGTGTGAATGAAGCATTGTGGGCCGCATGAACGATGTTGTGCGTCGGTTATGCTCCTGCCTCCGCTCCGAAACGGCTGCCCAAACGAGGCCGTCGACGAATGGGATCGCACCAACGGCCAACTGCAGGGCCGACTGAAACGCTGGGAGTCCACATGTCGGCCGGAGATGAAGGCCAAGAGCCAAACTCATTAGTGCAAGCATAAAATCGCTTAGGATAAAAATGAAGTCAGAAAGGTTGCGTCATCATGCTTGAGGGGACACGAACGAATAAAGTTCCTTAATTCTCCTCCAATTGAAAATCGTCCAAGATCGGAGTTCGAAATGTTCAGCGGCTTGTGCACCAAAACCAAATCTGTGACAGGGTTCCACCGTTCCACCGACCGCAATATGGGGTGCACCGACAGAGTGATGATCGACGATGCAACGCCGCCCTGCGAATAGGAATCCGCGTCAACAGAAAGGCGGTCGGTGGGCGCTGAAGCCCGGTTCGATTAAGAAGGCCAACGCCGCCCCAGCTTCGTCATTCTCAACTCGCCACGGTGAAGGGCACCGAGACCATGCAGGAGAATTATGGAAACCCTGAAGATATCACCTTTTCAGGAACGGATGCACCCCCAAGACCGCGCGCGCCTCCCCTCCGATTCAACGCCACCAAGCCCAGAGGACGGGCGGATGACGCGGGTGCAGTCGTTCAGGCGTCACCAGCGAAGGACTGACGTAAAATGCGCGTGAGCTTTATCAACATAGAGGTGATGTACCTCCGTCTCAACTCGTATTATTTGCATACTTGGTTTATTTTATTCAGTAGTCCACTGATGCATCGTGCCTTCTTTATTCGGCGATGGCGGGTGACCGTTGAGCCAGGAGTACCATTCAGCAAAAACGTTTCAATAAAAACGAGATCTTTTAACGATTGTATTCCAAGTCGTCCACCAATAATACGGAAACAACTCACGATTTCCTTTCGTACGCAACAAACTGCGAGAGACTGGGGGTCAGATAAGATGAACAAATCCAGAAATGGAGACATGCCGGAGGATGGAAAATAATCGATCAATAAAATAGTTAAAGAAGCAACCCCGCCACGATTATCATAAGGCACTACAAATGAAGAAGGGAATATCAGTCGTGCATCTTGTTTAGTGGGCCTTGGACGCCATCAGGTTCAAAGCGCTGATTAGAGAAGCGCAGTTAGCACTGTTTATCCATCATCAAACCAAACAAAATCTCTCACCTCCCAGCCTTGAACCACCCGATCTGTCCCTCGTTGAAGGTGTGGTTGAGCTTGATGTCCTTCGTCGAGCCGTCCTTCTTGTGGAGCTTGAGCGTTAGCTGAGACCCGGGCTTGAAGTTGTCCTTGAGGCCGATGATCGAGACCTTGTCAGAGGGGTCGACAAGATCGTAGTCCTTCGGGTTAGCGAAAGTGAGCGGGAGCATGCCCTGCTTCTTAAGGTTCGTCTCTGCATGGCAGCAGTCAGCGGTGCTCTCCAAGGACGAGGCAAGACATAACAATGAACAAACCGTGAATCCTAGCAAAGCTCTTGACAATGACGGCAACACCGCCCAAGTGCCTGACCTCCAACGCGGCGTGCTCCCTGGAGCTGCCCTCACCGTAGTTCTCATCCCCAATCACAACCCAAGGCATGCCCTTCGCCTTGTAGTCCCTCGCCGTCTTGGGCACAGCCTCCCACTCGCCGGTAACCTCGTTCAAGACACAGTTAGCCTTGTCGTTGGCCGAGTTGATAGCGCCGATGAGCATGTTGTTCGAGATGTTGTCAAGGTGACCGCGGTATTTGAGCCACGGCCCGGCCATGGAGATGTGGTCGGTCGTGCACTTGCCCTTGACGCGGATGAGAATGTTGATCTTCTCATAGTCCTTGCCGCTAAAGGGCGCGAAGGGCTCGAGAAGCTGGAGACGGTTGGAGGTGGGGGCGACGGCAACGGTGACGGAGGAGCGGTCCGAAGGAGGGGCCTGGTAGGTGTTCTCTCCGGGGTCGAAGCCGCGAGGGGGGAGCTCGGCGCCGTGGGGCGGGTCGAACTTAAAGGGCTTTCCGGAGGGGGTTTGGATCGTGTCCGTCATGGGGTTGAAGTTGAGGTCACCGGCGAAGACCATGGCGGTCACGAGCTAATGCATTTATGTTTAGTTAACAGGTATCTCTGAAACGTCATTAAAGCCTCACCTCGGGGCTGGTAACGAAGGCGTGCGTAGCGGGGTTTGCGTCGTTACGTCCGGTGAAGTTGCGGTTGTAGGAGATGAAGATAGAGTTTTTGTCACCCTTCTTCACGTCCTGACGGTCCCACTGGCCAATGCAAGGTCCACAAGCGTTGGCTATTACGCAGAAAATTAGAAGACCCTCAAAAACTCCAACCCGAAGCAACTCACCAAGGACGACACCGCCGATCTTGGTAAAGGTGTCCTCAATCCCGTCCCTCTCGATGGTGGCCCTAACCTGTTCCGAGCCCGGCGTGATCGTAAACTTGGACTTGGCCTTCAGCCCGGCGTCGGACGCCTGCTTGGCCAAGCTCGCCGACCTCGCCATGTCCTCGTACGACGAGTTGGTGCAGGACCCGATTAAGCCGACCTTCAGCTCCTCCGGCCACCCGTTCTTTTTGACGGCGTCCTTGAAGCCGCTGAGCGGGGTAGCGAGGTCGGGCGTGAACGGGCCGTTGACGTGGGGCTCGAGGGTGTTGAGGTCGATCTCAATAACGTGGTCGTACTTAGCGCCTTCGTCCGCGCGGAGGTTGTGCGCGAACTTGTCCGCGAGGCCGGCGATGGACGCGCGCTGCGTGACCTTGAGGTAATCGGCCATACGGTTGTTGTACGGGAAGAGGGAGGTCGTGGCGCCAATCTCAGCACCCATGTTGCAGATCGTCGCCATCCCCGTGCACGAGAGCGAGGTCACACCCGGGCCGAAGTACTCAACGATGGCGCCGGTCCCACCCTTGACGGTCAGAATGCCGGCGACCTTAAGGATGACGTCCTTGGCCGAGGTCCAGCCGCTCAACTTGCCCGTCAGCTTGACACCAATCACCTTAGGGCACTTAAGCTCCCAGGGGATGTCGGCCATCACGTCGACAGCGTCGGCACCACCGACACCAACAGCCACCATGCCCAACCCACCGGCGTTGGGCGTGTGCGAGTCCGTGCCAATCATCATACCGCCGGGGAAGGCGTAGTTCTCGAGGATGATCTGGTGGATAATACCGGAGCCCGGCCGCCAAAAGCCGATGTTGTACTTGGCGGAGCAGGTGGCGAGGAAGTCGTAGACTTCCTTGTTGATGTCCTTGGCGCGAGCGAGATCCTGGGGACCGCCGGTCTGGGCCTCGATCAAGTGGTCGCAGTGGACCGTGGTCGGGACGGCGACGGAGGGGAGGCCAGCGGACATGAACTGAAGGAGCGCCATCTGAAAGTCACGAGGAAACGAGTGGGTAAGGGCAATACGCAGACCAAAGTCAAAAAAAGGCGAACCTGAGCGGTGGCATCCTGGCACGCGACACGGTCAGGGCGGAGCCTGAGGTAGGAGTCGCCGCGCTTGATGTCCTGGTTCTTGGCATCGTCAAGGTGACCGTACACGATCTTCTCGGCGAGGGTAAGCGGGTGCTGAAGCCTATAAAGGAGGAAGAACGTCAATTTGAGGCGGGAAATGCATTCTTTTCAACGCTCAACCCCGGCGACTCTAGTCCTCTTTCCATTAAACCGCCTCGACGTTATCTCCTCCCTCCACTTGACCTCCAGCTATCTGCCCACCACGGGACCCCCTTCCCAAGCCACACCAGCCCCCACTGAGCCCTCCAGTCCTATTCAAAGCTAGAATACATACCGGTCGCGGACAATCTTCAGGTTGTCCTCAATGCGCTGGTAGTTGATGAACTTGTCCTGCTCGTGAATCGACATCTTGACCTTCTGGTCGGCGATGGTCGCCAGCGTCCTCTGGCCATGGAAGGCCGGCGAGGGGGCGTTAAGGCACGTCGCGGCCTGTCCAGGTAAGAGCAGGATCAGTCAACCGCTACCGTTCAAGATCCCAACAGCGAACTGCGCGATAAAAGAAAGAAGACCACCGCGCACCTTCAGAGATCGGCCGACGACGCGAGAACGGAGGGAGGGAAGCATCTTTTCGCAGGTTCTCTCTGTCGACAATGTGATGAGGTTAGTTCCCGGCCGCGTTCAAAAATCAAGATCCGCCACGCCGAGACCACCGTCGTTGCCGCGACGGCAACGGAGACGGAGGCCGCGGCATTCAGTTGATGGAGTAGGCCCACCTTGGCGTCCTCTGATGTGACGATGAGATGATGGGTGGGTCTAGTGAGCGCGCCCTTTTTGAGCTTTTCCCTTTTCGTGAAAAGCCGGCGAGGGCCGACCTGCAGACCGACCTGCAGACGCGTCTGCAGGCCAAGCCGGGCTGACATCATCCTCAACGCATCCGATCCTTGACTCTGCGCGCCTGCGCCACGCGACACTACCTCACCACATCAACGGCCGACTGGATGGTGGGCGGGTCGCATGTGCGCTTGTTACTCCAGATACCTCTGCTACCGGCGCTGTTGGCCCCGATCTTACTGCTTTGGAATCGAATTGGACTTGGACTTCTACTTGTGTTATTGCCTTTTAACGAAGGCTGCTACCAGATCGCAGAGCTGCAAGGGGTTTTTGTGTTGAACGTTCTACTTTAAACGCCAAACTGTTCTCCTTTTACTTCGTATGATCTGCGAGGCCGGTATCGGCCAGAGCTGCGGGGCACCATGTTGGCGGCGTGATTCTTCATTTCATTTTATGCTCGATGACGTTTATTATTGGAAAGACACTAATCACACCTGCATTATCAATTATTCTTGTGAAGCTTTTAATGCTTGTCCTTCTCTTGTCGAGATTCCGGAAAAGAGGGATATCAACACTTTTTAAGTATCGCGTTGTTTTTCAGCCTCAATAATCCAGCAGCGCACGAGCTACGACTTCTTGCTTGGCTATTAGTGCAAATCTTGGGCGTTTATATATCTTCATAATATCATCAGCTTCTATATGATACGTGCCAGCGCAAAAGTCGAGCGAACGATAACGATGTACAAACACTATGCTTGAGCTACGTGCCCACTCTGCACTCACTACCTCGCCGCCTTGACAGCACTATCAAGGCGAATCCCCTGGGCCTTTACAGACGTCCTCCACTATCCAAGCGGCTTTTTTAAACGGAGAATTGAACTCCTCCTCTCCCTCTCCCTCCCGCTCTGTCCACCGGCATCTGGAAGTCAAACGACCTCGAGAAGTGGTTGAGCTGACTCGGCAGCCGGATGCGCTCGAACGCGAGGATGCGGGAGCAGGTCGACACGTGCTGGTGGATGGTCATGATGATGCTTCTTCGTCAGACCGACCTCGACGCCATGAATAAATTCGTCCGCCTGTGTCGAGAGAAAAAATCAAGCACACGGATTTCTTTATTTGCTCGGTTACCCACGTTTGTCAAGGACGTCATCTCCTCCGCTAAAAAGCTTCCATACTCTGGGTTAATATCTGCACTCAATCCATCCAAAAAGCCCTCTTAAACCCTGTGCCCATCGCCAACCCAACCACACCCTCCGACCCACCCCGGCGTGAGGTAGAAGCGGCGATTGAAGGACTCGGTGGCGACTCCTGTGGTCTTGATGCCGCGGAGGCGGCGGTAGGTGTTGGTTGGGTGCTGTTGTGAGGTTTTGGCAACGGAGGCAGCTGTACGGGGAAGGCGCAGAGGGGATGCGGTCCAGGAGGCGCACTTGACGGTGGCGTACAGGGACTCGAGCGCCAGCGGCAGGTGATCACGTCCCGGCAGGGTGATGGTCATGCTGATAGAACAGATATGTGGAGGATTGCGAGGACTTGAGCCATACTCAGCGTTGCATATCACGGCTTGCGTATCATAAGTTTACTGCGAACAAAGCAAAGCTATCCTTCTTCACGCTTTTCTCGTGGAACTCATTTAACAAAATATTTTTCACCTTGTCTCCGAGACCTCCGACGTGCACATAAGTGTATTTACTTAATATGCGAACATTGAAACCAAGGACAGTCTTGACGGCGGCTCTTTATACTCAGGCTTTTAAGGTCTTTGGGTTAGCGTAGCAGGAAGGGATGAACGACACACGACATGAAGGGATTTTGACCACTATCGAACAACAACGACCTTACAGCAACCACTATATCGCCTGAGACTCAGGGCGGGGGGCAACGAGGTGAGCGCGATGGGGTGGCGGGCTGCAACCGACTGCATGGCCCGCATGAGCCGCGGTTCCTCAAATCCGGCGAGATGTAAATCTCACTTTGTTTTCATCGCACTCTTCTCATTGTTGACATATTCCCCCCTTCCCTCCATCTGCGTCGTCGTTCACCCGTCGTCGCTCACCCCCGGGATCTCGTCTGCTCGAGAAAACTCACCTCAGCAACTTTAACCGCCGTCGTCAACCCGCCGACTCCCAACAGAAAATGAGACCAGAGCTCGCATCGTGGACTGCCTCGGCGCTCGTCGCCCTGGTTTTCTCCCAGTCGGCACTCGCTATGCCGACACCGCTGCCCCAGCCGAGCCCCGATGCCGAGGCCAACCATCCGGCAGTTCAGAACCCGGCGACTCTTGTGGCATACACGACCTTGAACCCGTTCCTTTCCGCGAGGTCGATCTACGCGAAGAAGTACACCCCGACGGAGGTCTGGTGGAACGACGCCCGGGCTTGGTATGGAAACACAGAGGAGGATTAGGTAAACTGACTGTGACTGTAAAAAGGTGTTACGCGTTCTCTGGAGACTATGGGAGGATTACCACGACCAACGCGGACGGTTCTGTCATCACCAACAAGGTGCTCATCCCCACCTACGCGGACGGCAGGTCGGCCGGCGCGCCTATCTTCAACCTGCTGCCCAACTCGAAGGGTTATTCTGACGCCTTCACGGGCGTCGTTGTCACCGTGCCTGATTGGGTGAAGAAGGACAAGTACAGGGACTTTGGTATTCTCCTTGGCAAGGGCTGGCCCACGTCCAACATCGGCGTCTTCAACTTCCCAATGGTGTCGAAAGGGAGTGAGCTTCTGGACTACTCGTCGCCCCCCAACGTTGTCATGGGCGCGACAGAGGCCTGGTACGAGTAAGTATATGCAGTGTGCTCGTACTTGATAGCGACTTTAAGCTCACTCTGCTCCGTTTCTCAGTGGCCACGTCGTTCACTTCTTCGACTTTGGGATGATCAACGGTGAGGCCACGGCCTCGTCCGTCCCTGCGGGCAAGGCCTACTTTACCACCTACAAGGGCGACTCTGCGGGATACCCGGTCGTCGACGCTGTGCACGGCGACGCGGCATACACTGGCTTCTACGCGTAAGTTTGCAAACGGTTTCGTCTCATTGGAAGCTGCGGCTAACATAGCCTTTTTGGACACAATGCCAGTGAGCAGACCGTCACGCTTTCCTCCGGCGTCGTGAACCAGACCTTCCGCTCGGTCTCCCAGCTCGGCCCCCTCGCCGCCAGCGCAAAGGCCTCTAACGTCTACATGAACTGCCCGACCCTGTTTGTCGAGAGCTCCCTGTACGCCGGCAACTTCCCGGACCACCCGCCCGCGCCCATCTGGAAGTTCAGCGGCACGCCCGCCGGTCAGACGGTCGCCCCCATCAGCGCCGCCCCGACCGACGCCTCCGTCTACTGGAACGGCCCGCCTGCGACCTACACCGACGCCCCGGCTTTCTACAAGAACCAGAGCGCCCTCTGCTGGTCGTTCGGCAACCACTCGACCGTCGCCGCGGACGAGTCCACCGTCGTCGTCAACAGCGTTCTGGTGCCCGTGTACATCACCCCGAACCCGGATGGAAGCAAGAGGTCCGCGGGGAACCCGGTCGTTAACCTCATCCCGACCGACAAGGGATACTCGGACGCCGTGGCGATTGAGTACGTCTACGTCCCTGACATGACCGCCCAGAACCAGGTAAAGGGTTCTTTAGTCCGCTCGTGCTTGAACCACTTCTAATCTGTTTCGTGAAGTTCACGAACTACGCCACCCTCACGGCGGCCGCACAAGGCTCCCCAGTCTTCGGCGGTGTCAAGAACATGCCCATCGTGCCCCTCGGCAGCCAGATCGTCGTCGACGGTTTCTACATGTCCGCGAGGAACAAGACTAACATCCCGGCCCTGCTCGGCGCCTGGTACAAAGGCCACGCCATCAACTTCTTCGACGCGGGCCTCATCGCCGCAGCGTCGGACCCGACTAAGGTCCCGACCAACAAGGCCGTCGCGGCGGGCAACGTCCCGGTGCTGAGCACCATCTCCTCGGACGCCGCTTACACCGGCTTCTACAGGTTTGTTTGCAACGAAAGCTACTCGCGTGCGTCTTCATCTTGTTAAAGTGCCGTTCTTATAGCGTCGGCACCGCGAACGGCACGTCCCAGGACTTCGGGTCGTACAACGTTTCGGCCATCTCCTTCACGGGCGGCGTCTTCAACTGCCCGACCGCGGCCATGATCTGAAGGCAGCAGCAGGTTGATGACTATGTCTTTTATTTCGTTCATGAACTTTACACACGAGCTCTTTTCCCGGTTATTTTGATGTTATAAACACTCCCCACCACCCACTGTCGTTGATCGAGGCAAAGCTTTAGTTTATAGCTCTGCCCTTGACACGGCGTGGATACCGAAGCACACCCCTCCTTCAGCTCGTTACGCAGTATTCTTATTTCGGGGTTTGATATTCATGTGGGAGTGTGTAACAATCTGTTGATGCCTCATCTCTTTTGTCGACATTCGCGGTTTTCGTCATCTCCCTTTCTTACCGTACTTTTTAATCGTCGCTCAGGGTCCGGGAAGGTGTTCACAGGCTGTCAAGCACCTTTGTTATTCGTTGGTCTTTCTTCCTGAAATTGGCGCATAATAGTTCATTCTAGAATAAACGATGACTACTTAACATTAACCTTCGTTCCACATTGCGAACTACATTTGCACGTGAACCTACACGCGTTTAGCCGGCAGCAGCGGGTGCCCCGGCGCGTCTCGGCGCGTTCTCTCCCGATGGGATCGCCGCCATCGGGATCCCGAGGCGGGATCCTTACTCATTGCTATGTAAATCCCTCGATACTTCAAACACACTCCAGCGACGGGCGCACTAACAGAGGAACGCCCCCATCCCTCCATAGAGGTGCCGAGTCGTCGGAGAGAACGAAGGAGCGTCATGCATTTCACCAAGGTCGGCCCATTCGTGCCGAACCACGTGCGCGAGACGGCCACGCGCGACGTCGAGTCGCGACGGCGGATCCGTGAGCGGCTCCTGCACGGGTCCGCGTACGTTGAGACGTGCGTGGGATCCCTGGCCGTCGTCGAGATCACCAAGGGCATCGCGGAGCTGGTTGAGGAAATGGTTAGGTTCCGACCTCCAATTGCCGCGCTTGTTTTGTTGCTGACGCGTTTGGATGCACAGGCGAGGAAGGACAGGGCCGCGTCCGAGTGGCTGGTGGAGACGTTCTCGAGCTTCCTGAGCGACGTGACCTATATTATTGCGCGACATGGCGGAGACGTGGTGCATATGGACGGTAAGACGCGTTATCTGCCGTGGTTGAACTGACGATGTCGTAGGGACCACCATTACCATCACGTTTACCGCGCCGGGCGACCAGGAGGACCGTTGTGGTGAGGGCGATTGATTCCCTTCTCCTTGTTTTTGAATCAACCATATTGTTGTAGGCCTGCGCGCTCTCGCCTGCTGCTCCGAGATCCTGACAAAGCTCGACCACCGGAAGATAGACCTGGATCAATTTAAGTTTGTGTCCGGTGACAACCTCCACTCCATGTCGAGCATCGACGAGCCCGACTCTCAGCTTTCGGCCGGCGAGGACATGAGGGATCCTATAGTCCGCGTCCGCTTGAGGGCCATGATTGCTACGGGCGAGCTTGAGCGCGTGGTTGTGGGGATCCCTAATGAGCGGTGCGAGTATACTATTGCCGGAGGCGTGCGGAAGGGAGTGCGGAAGATTATGGAGCACACAAATCCAGGTGAATATTCCGCCGTCTCCGCTTTACAAAACTGACTAATAATCGTTTAAAGGCGAAGTTGGGGTTCTCGAGTCAACGTGGGTGGCAACGCATCTGAATGACCCGGTCCGCTCTTTATCGAACCCTCTTCGCCAACGACATGTTGAGAGCTGCGTAATTTACGAGGAGGACGGCGTCGACTCGTTGCATCAGTCCGCGTTGCGTCTTCTTGGGCGACTGGACGACGGGCCGCTCGTGCCATGGAGAAGTGATATTGATTTACCCGTCTACGGCGATACCATCGACGAGGAATCCAGTCATTACTGTCATTTGTTTATGAACCAGAGCCTGCTGTGGCGGCTGGCCAAGGATGAGGAGGATCGAGAAACGGCGGAAAATCGTCAGCTGAGTATGAGTATGTCGAGTCAAACGTTGGCAAACCTGTTACCAGGTATTTTCCGTTATTTTTTTGAGCCAGAATAGAATTAATTTGCTTATTTATTGGCAGACAATGAATTTGTGGTTGTCAGCTTTCTTGTGATCAAACTCAATTTCCCCTTTGACGCGGAACGCTCGCAAAAGGCTTTTTCTCTTATCTACTCGTCGTTGGCCATGTTTGATGGCTCTATACATCATTACTCGGGTAACTTTGAATTTGCAAGAAGGCAAACTAACACTACAGAAGTCGACAATGAATCTCAAACTTTCATAACGATTTGCGGTCTACCTCCTTTCTACCACCACAATAACGCCCTTCTCGCTCTTAAGACGGCTTCCCATCTCCACGACCACTTTATCCGGGAATCCCTTATACCTGCGACAATATCTATTACGACGGGACGCCTGCATTTCACGAAACTTGGGAGCCACCTCCGGTCCGAGATGAGCCTCCTCGGCCTCGCCCCTTACGTAGCCTGCCGGCTTGTCGACATGCAGACTCGGGACGCCACCGTGACAGTCATTTGCGACGAGGAGACGCTGGAGGGTTCTGGTGGGATGTTTAAGAGCATTCTGTATGGCGTCAGAGCCGTAAAGGGGCTAGCGAGAGGCGTCACGGTATATCATATTGTCTTTGGCGAGGGGGCGTTCCCCGGTTTGGAGGGAGGTACCGCTGGACGGGAAAGGAGGATGCAGTTGAAGCACAAAGCAGGTCATCACATGTGCCTTGGATATGAGGCAGAGAAGGCAAAGGTGCGCCACAACTTTCTTTCCTCGTGTCTTGCAGTTCAAACTAATTTTAGTTTAGCTTGTGGAGAGCGTGGATGCGTGGATGGACAGCGGCGAAGAAGTCGTTTCAATTATTGAAGCGCCGTCGGGTTTAGGAAAAACCACTTTGAGAAACTTCTTCCTAAATTATCTTCGTCGGAAGCGTGTGAAATCATGGTTAGTTCAGGCATCATTGATCAAGTAGTTACAAACTTTTTCAGCCACAGTTTCGGCACTCAAGTCGATCAGTCGACACCGGTAATCTCCTTCCTTCCTTTGCTTTTTTTCTTCGCGATAGGAAATAACACAGCGTGCAACAGTATTTTCCTTTCCAAAATATCCTGGCGAACCTGCTTAAAATGGATATTCACTCAAGTCATTCCACTCGCGAAGAAACTCCGATGGCGGTGTTAAAGGCCGTCTCCAGCGGCTCCCTGGAGCGGCTTCAAAACCTCTCGCTAACGTCCCTGACGAACCTCTCCCGCCTGAAGCTTCAAACATCCATGTCCGCTATGGACATGCTAGACTCTAACATGAGCCTAAATTCTACATCAAGCTATACGGCGGCGGAGTACTTGCAACCTGAGGGCCAGGGGTTTGGGGAGAGGGAGAAGGTTTTAGTGTCACTGGACAATTTCATGAGTCTACCGAGTTCCTTCGGCGGCGTCGTGGACGGCGGAGGTGTCGGAGGGTCTGCAAACTCGCTAAGCGGGAGGCAGTCGCTGGCGGCCGTCGGTTTCGGGAAGGCCGATGTGCTCAAAATCCCGTTTGGAATTACGTTGTCGCATGAGAGTATTGTAGCCGCTCTTGAGGAACGCCAAAAAATCGCGGTTGCAGGTGAGTTGGTCGTCAGTCTCCCATTTTTATGTTTCAGGAACATAATACTTTCGGCAGCCGATTATCATCACGCGACAGAGACCGACCCTGTTGATCATGCTATGGACGAATTTTCCTCCAAGCATGTGAAGCATGCGCCAAGCCACAAAGCCTTACAAGTCAACGCTATGATTGCGGAGTTTTTAAACAATCTTGAGGAGAACCCTGAACTTGCGCCCTTGTTCAAGGAAGTTATTCCATGGCTACCATTAGAGGAAAACGATCGTACAATTCCTTTGGGCGGCGAGGCAAGAAAAAACTTGCTAAGGTCGTTGCTGTTGAGCTGCATAAAGAAGCTATCGGAAAAAATATTTCTGGTGTTGGTCTTTGATGACTTTCAGGTATTCCCTAACCCCTTTGTTGGAAAAGCGATTGCAAATGTTCTAAGCTCGTTTTGTAGTGGTTTGACTCCGCGTCCGTGGATCTTGTCCTGGCAATTATCAAATCGTGCCCGAAGGTTCAGACAATAGAGTATCTGTGTAGTCTTACTAATCCCTTTCCAGATATACATCCAAATTCATACCCAGTCTATCGAAAACCAGCGGGATGCACCACTCGTGAAAGTTTCCCAACTTCCAGCGGCGCTCAACATTAGCCTTACGGGCCTCACAATCCGTGAAACTAAGGAGCTGCTTGTAAGAGAACAAAGGCCTGGTTCTGGTCTAAAGGCAAGCCTTCTTAGGTCTTCAATCTGCAACCACACAACGTCCACAGCGTTCATGACGACTTGCTGAATTCCATCTATGGCCTGACTCATGGCAACCCGCTTCATCTTTCCCTCCTTACTCAGACCCTTCATACGTCATTTCCCTCCCACCTCGCCGTTTCGGAAGTCGGTCTCCTTATGCCAACGGCAGAGGAAACGCCGCTCCCAAAAACCGTACCCGCAGCCATCTTCTCCCTTTACGATCGGCTCGATCCACGGTTTCAACGCTTCCTCCGGGCCGCCAGCATCGTCGGTACGGCCTTTGACCTCGACGAGGTATCCCGTGTTATGGAGACGAGGGTTATGATACCGGAGCTGAGGCGGTGGGTGGAAGAGTTAGATCGGTTTGGGTTCTTGACGGCGGTCAAGAGCTCGAGGCACCATCATCACCACGGCAACAAGCGCGAAATATGCTCATACATGTTTCGACACGCGGTCATCCAAAGGTGGGCTCGGGCTTTTTATGCCACTTCATTAGAATCGAACCTTGAACATTGGCAAACAGCTCCATATATGAAATGCAGTCGCGGGCCCGCAAAGAGGATGGTCACTCCCGGATGGCGGAGCAGTACGAGGAAACGCTCGCCTTTGAGAACGAGGGCAGCGTTCTGCCGACCCTTTGTTACCACGTCATGCGGACCTCTGATGACGGGAAAAAGGTCAAGTATTTGGAGCGTCTCGCAATCCATTACCTCCGGCGACACCTTCTCAAAGGTGAGCAAATCCTTGTGACATGAAGCGGTAGACCACATTAACGCAAGTATCCAGAGGGCGGCCTTACGATGCAAACGCTTCTCATGCTTGCCGAGACCACAGATCAGCGCAAGTCATCGCTTCTGGAGGTCGCGTCATGGTGGAGCTGGCTCGCGCACGCCCAGGCCCTGCAGCGATCATCAGCCATGGCCAGGATCTCAGCCCTCCGCGCGCTCCTCCTCCTCGGCACGCGATGGCCGACGACAGCTATCGACTTGGCCACGCTGGCGCGGTACGAGCGAACTCGCCATGCGGTGCTCTGGACCGTTACCTTTGGCGGACAAAGAGAGGCCAAAGGGAAGAGGAAGGGAAAGGAGGAGGTCATGCTGAGGGTCCTTCGGAGCATGGGTGAGCTTGTCGCGTATGACCCTGGCTGGACGGCGGCGGAGTTCGGCTTCTTCGCGATGTTGTACGTGAACCAGGCCCTCGAGTGCGCAGTGAGCAGGCGGAGAGATTTCGCCTCGGCGTGCGTGACGATGTCCTTTTGGTTTCGTAAGTACCAATTCAACGGTTTATCAAGTCGCATGTTGATCTAATTTTGCGCAGTAATTTCGAACCATAAGACGTTGTCGTCCTTCTATATGAACCGGACGCTTCAGGTCTTGCCCCTCCTCAAGAAGTCATACTTTGTGTACCACCAGCTTGCCCATATTTGCGCAAAGCGCGGAGAGCTTGGCCGAAGCCTTCAGTTGGCTGAGTTTAGCGTTCGGTATGTTGCCTAAACGCGCCGCCAATCTTATTAATCAAATTTCACTGGAACAGATGCGGCACCCAGATGGACGACCCCCGCGTCCGCCATCTCCATCTTTTCAACTCTCTCCTTCACCTCAGCGCCGGCAATCTCGACGAAGCCTCAGCCTCGGCCAAATTGTCGACGTCCATGGCGGCGTTGTCGTCCGACCACGAGACGCACTCCACGTCCCTGGCATGCTCGGCGCTGGCATCCCTACTGCGAGACGATGTTGACGAGTGTCAGGTGCGAGTCGATGCGTTGGGGGAGTCTTTTACGGATCTGGGAGCGGAAGGGTGGTCTCACCGCGATGTGATGCTGGGCGTCATGGCATGGTTCGTCTGCAGAACCCGTGGAGGCGAAGGGGCGATTCGGCTCTTCAAAAGACTCGTGGCCGTGTGCGAAACAACTGAAAGTCATCATCTGCTGCCCTTTGAGGTAACCAAGCGCGGACTCGCCGAACGCGCAAAAAATTAACGCCATGCTTTCAAATAGATACTCGGGCTATGTTCAATTCTTCCCTTGCTGATTTATACCGAATGGCCGGAGGTTGGCGCGGCGAAGTTAAAAAATCCAGTGGACCGAGCGGTACAAACTATCGCTTCTGCCCTTGGCAGCACGACGTGCATCGTGGAGGCCCGCCTTGCCCACGATCTGCTGCAGGCGACGTCCCACATTTTGAATGGAAAGAACGATGAGGCGATGAGGATACTTGAGGCAGGAATAACGGGCGGAAGGCTTAGAGAGGCAAAAGAGTGTCGGACGGCTCTTGGCTACCACTACGCGGCCTTGATGCGATTTGCGGGCACATCACTAAAATACCGCCGATATAAGGTCCTCGCAGTTGGTTTGATAGAGGATTGCGGCTTCGCTGGGTTGCTGAGGTGGGCAAACGACGGGCCATATTTCGTTACAGAGGAAAACTTTTTTACATTAGCTTAAGTACTTGGCTAACGTTGAATCTGCAATACTGTTGAAAGTCTTGTTTGTAGTAAATATTGCAGCTTGCGGCAAAATTATAGCTAGGAAGCTCACTGACAGGTCTTCAAAACGATAATTTGCTGTAACATATCTTCTGCGCACTTGGATTATTAACAACCGGTAGATACAGCTTTAATTCTGAAACAGCGCCTCGCGAGTGACTGGGTCATGCGGCCTGGAGCGGCTATTTATGCCACACATATTTACATATCCTAGATGGTCAAAATGTCGGCGAAATTAAGGTGGCTTGTGCGCCATATGAACTTGAGGCATAGGTAGGTCCGCAAGATATGCGCCCATACATGCCACGTGGACATGGATTGCGCGACACGCTCATCATCAGCGCAAGGGCGGACGGTGGCGGGCCGTCGAGAGCCGGCAGAGTCTTCCTCCACCTTTTCATGCCGAGCTCCGTCGTCATCTGAGGTATCAAGAGAGAAAGATGCTCGCGACGCCAACACTGCCCCGCCACGTGCCGTTGGCGCATAAAATATGCTGGTGGTTGGCAGAGGAAAATTGTAAGGAAACAACGTCCGCATTCGCTGTGGGGAATCTTCTCGTTACATTGCAATACGTCTAAGCAAGAACAGATACCGTCAATGATCTGAAAAACGGTAACGCCACCGTGCAGCCACAGGCGTTGTCAAGAAACGGGTGGCGCGAGAAAGAATATCGTCCATTGGTCTAAATCGCATGGTAATTAGTTACGGCGTAAAGAGTGCGGGAGGTGAAGGCCTAAACATGCACTTTCGCCGCTGCCATGGTCAATGTCCGCGCCCCCCAATATGTGATGACTGAGCTTGCGCCAACGATTCACCGTCCCTTTGGTCCTCGGTGTCAGGGCAGGTCTGGTGGGCCAAACGCGCCAGGATAACGGGCGAATGCTTTACCAAGAGTTTCGAAACGCGTCCAACTCTGTTCACTCTGTTGAAGACTCCGTTCTGACATGTTCGCCTGTCTGTCGCACCCTGCACCTTTCTGATTCGAAAGACACGGACGGGGAGATAGTCCATTGGGGAAACGCATGGTGACGCCACTCCCACGCCGCGATCTCCGAAATGCGAAAGATGGCAAAGACATGGCGGGTGGGCGCCGAGCGAAGACTCCCGGTTAAAACTCCTGACTGGCGTTTCGTGCGTTGCATCGTCTCGTCCATATGCATCCCGCGGCTTTACGCTGCCCGCTGCCCATGGTCCTCAAAGGAAACACCAGCCACGGTTCACGAATTATTTATCCTGACCGAGCTCGCGGTCCAATTGCGCGTCTTCCGTTTATGCAGACGGTCCGCACGCAATAAAGATGCACGGAAGAGTCTCTCTCATGACCGAATAATATAAGTGCCTCCGCCTCACATCAGCAGCCAGACGTTCTGGCACCAACCCTGCTCGACGCCCTACCGCCCACCAGCTGCCCTGCGCGTCCTTCTTCAGCAGCAGCCTCGCGGCCTCACAGTGCCTCACCCTTACCAATGAGCTCCTCGTTCACGTACAGATCCGTGATGGCCCCGTCGTCCGGCCTCAAGCCGAAGCCCTCGGCGACCCCTCCGCTTCCCATCTTCAACCCCTCCTCGGCCGCGCCCCGCCCCGAGGACTGCTCCGCGCCGGCACAGCAGCTGTCCCAGCCCTGCGTCCTCCCCTCAATCCACTCGCTCCCCTTCCCATCCACCAACGGGCCCGTCATCCAGCTCCCGCCACTCTCGCTTCTCCTTGACCAGCACCAACATCCCATGCGCGTCCCATCTCCCGCCCGAACGCTCCCGACGCTCCGGTACCCGTCTCCCGTCGCCTCAACATCGCCCACGTTCTCCTCAACAACCGCGCCGTCATCCCCGCGGGCCGCCTCCTCTTCGCGGTCGCCCTCCGCGCCCCCATCCG
>JADGJL010000598.1:0-17458 GCA_027600665.1 Irineochytrium annulatum
GGGATCGCAGGGGCCCTCCGCCGCCCTTCGGTAGGATGGATGACAGGATGGACGGGAGGCCTGGGGATCGATATGATAGGGATCGGGATTACGATCGGGGTTATGATTACCGCGGGCCGCCTCGTGGGGATAGGGACCGCTACTACGACTACGGAGGTGGTGGCGGCTATCGCGGGAGGGGGCCGCGTGGCTATGAAGGGGGTGGCTCTTACAGTCCCAGGTTCCCGCCTAACCTTCGTGGAGGAGGACCGCTTAGGGGATATGACATGCGGGATTACGACAAGAGGCCATACGAGGACAGGGGCTACGGACCGATGTCGAAGGTGAGAATCGTTAATTCCTGAGCGTTGGGTGCTGCCGAACGGCGTACCGGAACGTGGCCTGACAAAACCTTCTTTGCTCTTTCCCTCTCGATACTCTCTCTTCGCCCCCTACCTCCCTCCCACCTACCATACCTACCTACCTCTCTGGACCAACCACCGCGCCTTCCACAACCTCCTACCTGACGTCGTGTCTACGGGATATTCAAACATGGTTGGGGTTCATTAGCGTCGGAGGACGGAGGATGAACCACGTGGGCGGGCTTCGGGACCTCCGCCCGCTGGTGGGCCACCTGCTCAAACGAATGGAACATCATCTCGATCTTTGCGCGGTGAGGTCGTAGAACTGGGAGGCGTGGAGGCCTACTATAAGGCTACTTTCATAGAGGATCCATGGGCGGAGCTGGCGGCTTGATTAATGGGATCGGGCATCCTTGTACCTTATTTTCTCACTTATAACCCCCGTGCTGTTGTCAACGCATATGGTTTTGCTCTCGCTTGGTGTGGATGTATTGAGGAAAGCGATTTGAAACTCGCAGTGTGGATTCGGATTAGGAGAGCGGACGCGCGTGCTGACTAACCTAACCCCACCTAACCATGACAATAAATGCTGATATTTTTTTTCCTAATATGTATGTTCTTTATATATCGCAAAGTAGAGCAGTTTATGATGGTATGATCGTCAATTCTTCCAAAATGGACACTGCTGGCCGGACGATGGCGCTTTCGCCAGGCCTTATGTCTGAGAACGTCACGATCCCACCGGAGCCAGAGGGTGAATGCTCGCCGGAACTGCAGGTTGACCGTGAAAGAACTTCACCAGCGTCTCTAACGTTGTTACTTTCATAGAGAAAGGTAGAGAAGTGGACTGAGCTCTTGGCTCAAGGGAAGCGGTTCAACGACCGCCTTTTGAAGACTCATGCATTCGCCAACCCCTCAATTATGAGCAAGCTTATCGAATTCTTCGGGCTGGACGAGTACGGCACGAACTTCAGACCAGAGCTATTTGATCGGAAGTTCGACGCGTCCAACTACGTTGATGCGATTGCGAACGAAAGGAAGAGGAGGATGGAGCTCGACCAACAGCAGATTCAGCAGCAGCAGGCTGCAGTTTTCAATTATGGACTTGCCACGGTGGGCGTGCCGAACCGGAATAGGCCTGGAGTGGTCAGCTTCGTTTCGAAGGGGGTCGAGGGAGAGGCGACAGGATCGGCGGGTGGCTCGGCGGGAGGCACACCACCGGTTGTTGTTAGAAAGCGGGGGGCATCTAAGTGGGATAATCCGGAGGGAAAGGGATCATCTAAGCAGTAATATACCCTATTGCAGTCGGAGACGGGAGTCGAAAACATAAACCTTGCTACCTGCAGTGTTGATCAACCACTTGTATATTTGACACTTTATTTTTTTTACTCTTTCATATGCACGGATTATATACATGAGATGAGCAATAAGCAATGAACAATGCATAGGCACAAATGCGATATTGAACGCCCGTAACAGGGTCATCTAAGCATGATAAACAACAGACCTAAATATATCCGCCGGGTCCGACATCCGCACATATACGGTTCGCTGCCGGGCCTCCGTTGGCCAGGACTTTCTCTGCATTTTCGACAATTTTTCCCCTCGCGCATTCAGGACCGGTTCCGAGAACAAATCGTAATTGTATCTGCTGATTACAGCGTCCCATCTGACGACAAGCATGCGCAGGCGCCTCCATTTGGCAAGCATTGTCTCGTGGTTAGGGTCACGTCCGTCGTCAACGAAGTTCGGTAACGGCGTCCGGAATGGAAGCGAACATCGTTTGCGGTCGTACAAATTCCGTAGTTGGCGATTTCGCGACAAAGAAACCATATCGGGATGGTCCTCCATATCATCGACGTAACTGTGGATCCCCAATAGTCGAGGCGGCCGCGTTTGGTCCTCCCAGTCGATGCAAATAACCTCAACTAACATCTCCCCCCTCTTTTCGAAATCGTCGAGAGCTGCCGGAGGTAGCGGCAGTGATTCCGTCGCGTTCGCCTCGCTGAAAACCTCCGCTCGCGGCGAAAACTGCCCATCAAAGCCGTCTGCTGACACTTTTGTGGTACCGCGCTTGTCGACCCTGATGACATCGCCGATTCCTATGACCACGGATCCAATTTGCATCTTTGAATAGGAGTACTGGTCAATAGTTTGCCCCGAGTCTAATTTCAACTTTATGTTCGTGCGAACGCCGAGAACGGCGAAAGCGTCATGAGCGATCTCTTTCGCACCAACCATTGCCAATGCGTACGAAGCCAGAACTCCGTCTTTAAAGATTGAAGTGCCCGCCAGCGCTTCCACGTTCCTTCTCATCTCATCCTTCGTCGACATCGCGGCCCAGCCCGGGATTTCGAAGTTGACAAAAGGAGAAAGCATAGACTCCACAATCAGTAACTGCTCCCCGTTACGGTTGAAAGGCTCGACGAGATAGGCAGGTAGGTACGGCTTAGCCAGCGGAGAAGACTTGAAATAATTGGACTCGTGATGCAGCGACCCGTTCTCATCCAGAAACATGACGCCAGCACACGTAAGCGTCTCTGTCAATGGTGATGGATCCGCGTGTACTTCACGAATGACAGCGGGCCATGGGACCTTGACACCGTCTATACCATCAACGTTGAATATTACTGGCTCTCCCTTCAGAGTGAAGTTGATATTTCGCGGATAAGCCCCAAGGTTCATTACGGCCCAAAGATAAATCAGATCTCCTTCGCGGAACACAGGATTGAGGACAGCCGCGCCTTCGGCTGATTGAGGGGCAGTTGGCGCTGCTGGCGCTGTCCGCCCATTCGCTCCTTTGGGTACGGCCTCGTTCCTAAGCCAGTCGGGAGCTTTTGATTTCCTTGGAACAGCCTCGTTCTTCAGCCAATCCGGAACATCTGGCGAATTCGACCGATTGTTGAAGAACTTCCTCCTTCCTTTTGGCATAGAGTTCCCGCTATCCGTAAGAATAGGAGCCCCGTTGAACTTCGGCGGTTTCCAACTGTGTCCAGTGCGAGTAGAACTATTATTATTGTCGTAAAATTGAGAAGGTGCGGCGCTCATAGCGGCCGATCCAACCCTAGCCGACGAAGGTGCATTGCCGGATGCGGTCGAATCGAACCTGGACGAATACGGCTTTTCGGGGTGTGTCGGCTTGTACCTTTTCCGCCCGGCATTTGCAAGTCCGTTCGCAGACGACATTCGCTTCCTCGCCGGCGAACAATCCCCGGCGTCACTCGCACGACCCCGTGGAGCTGCCACAGACGGCTTCTTTGTCGGCGAAGCAAGATTAATTATGAGCACATCTTCATCCTCTTCGACATCCAATCGTATATCCGGCTCTTCGCAGGAGCTGTCGGCTAATTCTTCCGCCGAAAGATCAATCTCGAAATCGACCTCAGCATTCCGTCTCTTTCCGATGTCGACGTCGTCATTGCGTTCTATTCCAATGACAACGTTATTCGGTTTGCCGAAGTTGCCGTTCGGTTCACAGTCGCTATCAGAAATATCGTCTTCAAGATCAGCTATGAATTCGTCCGCGGCCACGCTGCTTCGTCTTGTCCTACTCTTGCTGGCCCCCGGCTTCCGGCGGCAAAGGCAACACTCGCACGGTTCGTCGGGTTTAATCTTGCGACCAGCCAAATAAATTAGATGTGGCGTGAACTCGGTCGCGCTATATTGAGTAAGTACTAGCGTAAGTGGAAGTCCAACCTTCTGAATTTTTTCCTATTAAGTGCATAAGAGTAGTTCAAATGTGATCGTTGTCAACGAAAACGTACTCACCCAGACGGATGCCCAACCACGTACTTGTCGGCATGTTTTTGTCCTCCGCTAGCTCGATACTTCTCCCACTGCAGCGTCATCGATAAATTCACAAGAAAACAAGAAAAATATAATCGAACACGTACTAAAACATATCCGTCTGGAAAGGACTCTAGGACAGGATTTGATGAAAACGACGCTTTTTGAGCTTTTGGAACAGCTTGAGGATTGTATTTGTAAAACTTGTTGAGCGCTTTGGAAATCTGTAGCATGTTAAAAGACGCTGCTGGTAATGCATGCGTACCTTAGTGAGGAAATTCTCAATTGCTGTAGGTCCTGCACGCCGCCAGTCGCTTCCCAACTCCTCCATCATCGGGACCGCGTCAGATCGCGGCGGTTGCATCTGCGATGGCATCGGACAATCTGTTCCGATTTTGAGAAATTGGAGCAATCCATTGAATTTATATGATCTGGTCTACACGATGTAAGTTGAACCCTTCTTAGCCACCCTTGAATAAAAATTTACCAACACCATCATTACTACATGGCTCGTGAAAACCCAATTTACAAATCCAGAGGCAAGTTTAAAACACTTCCAACCGGAATCCGCCTCAGCGGCGCAGCACAACCGACGTAGTCGCCCGGGTAGTTATTACCAGGGTAGGTTTGATAATACCTCCCCAGTACATCCACAACGTCCACCCAGAACGGCTTTCCCTTCACCTTCCCTTTCTCCTTCGAAACAACCTGAATAGCATTCCCGTCCTTGTCGACCTTGTCGGTGCGATCGAATCTGACAAACAGCTCCACTGAGTCGTCCTTTCTCGCCATGTTCTCAACGATGTAAATAACTTTATCGCCCGCACCCAGGGCGTTATAGCCTGCCGCACCAATGCCCGAGGCTTTCTTTGTCGGCGCAGGAACCTGCTGGCCCTTGGCTGTCAGCGCCTTGCCCGTGAGAATCACTTGATCGAACGGCAGGAAGACTTCAGCACCGTATTGAAATTCAAAGCCCCCGCTGTCCGTTAAGTGGAAGTTCGCCGTCCTTGAGGCATGATCTACGGCCTGAATGAGCGCCTTCAAAAACCACTCGACGACGTTGTCCCTAGTCCTAGAAGGCGCCTTACGGTATGGCTCGAGTTGATCGACGCTTTTCAGCTGCATGTGAGCCGGCGGGCAGATCAAGGCGTATGGCGTCAAAAATATCTCAGGGAGAGGCACCTCAACCTCCTTCATCTGCAGAAAGCGGACTTTGTACGCCGTCCGCTTCGATTGTGACTCTTCGGAGAAAAATGCACATGTGCCAACGTTAATCTCATCTTTCGTCGTATCAATCACGATAGGGGAGGACCACAGGGTCTCGGACGAAGGCGGATGAATCACGGCCGTGACGACGGCAGGCCAATACACAAAGTCATCGTGCATAATTTGAATATCCATGTTCTCAATTCCACCCCCGTCTTCGAGCGGTTTTTTGATCGGAATACTGCCGACAGCGTGTTTGAGATTGAGCAAGACCTCGACCCACACAATCTCATGCATCCTAAACCTCGAGTTCGTCTTCGATTTTAGCCCCTTCCTCGTCGGCTCCGCTGCAGCACTTCTCTCGGGTGCCCTCCCGTCGTCATTGGGGGGCGTACCATTCTCCTCGTCATTCGGCAGCGCGGAGTCCCTGTCCCCCGGCGCGCTTGCTTCCCTCATGACCTCATCTTCCCCACCCCCTCCCGAGTCTCCAACCTGACCGCTTGAGACACCGTCGTTTGTATCCATGGGTTCATAATTGCCTGGTTCGGCGGCTTGAGGCGTACCAGCCACATTGAAGGTCGGGAACCCAGCGAATTTGGCACCAACGTTCGCGCGTTCCTCGATTTGTGCCGCCGAGGTTTCAGCCGCGACGGTCTGAGCTACGTTGAAGCCCTCGTTATCAGCGGTCCTCTCATCGAAAGCTTCGCCAATTATATCCCTCGCCTGTGTCTTACAATGGTCGAGACTAATATTTAGCCTATCTTCCAACATACGGACGACCTCTTTGGCGGTAACATTTCCTAGCTGCTCAACAGACATCACTTTGAACAGCTCGTGCACGTGCGCTTTCAGACCGATAATTTCTGTGGGAACAGGCGGGGCCAGCGAACTCGTAGATGGGTTTGCCTTCGCGGGCTGCACGGAGGTGCCCGACGCAGCGGACTCCTGAGCCGACGGTTTCGCCAACTTCATCGATCGTCCGAGAGCGCTTGACGACGCGGTATCCTTCGCGGACTTGTCACCATTGTCCCCTACACCAACTATGGTAGGCCGACCATTGTTAGCGGCGCTGCTCTTCTCCGCCCCGCTCTTTACATTTGCGGAAGCTGCAAGCTTTGTACCCCGCGTCGACTCAACGGTCGTGTGCCCGCTGGCCGACGATAATCCCTCAAAAGCAGGCCTTTTTAAAGAGGTTGCGAACATAGACTTCGGCTTTTCATCGACCAGCTTCTTCGCTTTATTCGAAGAATCACCAGGCTTCTTCTGCTTCTCCGCGCCAGCAGACTTCTTCAGCTTCTCGGCATCAAGGGACCTCTTCTGCTTCTCATCTGACTTTATACCATCAACAGACCCCTAAATGGTACGTTTTAGATGCGATAATGTCGTACAATACGTACGTAGGCAAAAGCTTTTTGGTCTGCATTCTGTTTAAAAAATCCGGGCGGGACAAAAGGCTCCTGTCGTTCAGCTGAGAGAGGCTTCGAGACAACGGGCCCGGCGGGCTTATCAGCAACCTTTCGCTTCTTGACATCCTTCGGAGCGAATATCGGGATTGCATCATCGGAATCTACGTTGCTCTTCCTCTTCTTCTCCTTCACAAGACCGTTCCTTGATCCTGCACCAGCAGAGTCGCACAGCTTGCACTCGCAAGCAGGTCGCTTTCTCGGGTCTTTGCTAGAAGCGAGCCACATAATGTGAGGAACGATTTCGACCGCGCTGTAAAGGGAATGTTAATACCGAAAATATCCATGAGAAAGTGGGGATTGCAGACCTCCTAAACTTTCCGCCATTCGGATGACCATAACAATATTTGTCCTGGGGCCGCGTGCCGGTACCGCGCTTCTTGCCTATCAGCGTGTACCCCGCCGGCAGAGCCTTCAGTTCCGCCGAGTCGTGAAAACGAAATCCCGCTTTGATTTGCTCAGACGTCCAGTTCCCAGGAACGCAATCCGCATGCTCCAGATACCACTTCTTCAGCGGCTCCTTCACCTTCCTCATGAAGCCATGGATCTCCTCCTCGTTGCAAAGGATTGTTGTGGCGTCGAGCTGCGGTTGAACACCGTTCCCGTCCGACGAATCCGGCGGGTCAATCGACAACAGCAGCTTCTTCGACATTTTGGAGGCGATGAGGACGGGAGAAGGCACTTGCGCGTTGTCCGAAATAACTCGCTTGCCCGATTTGATGACGTGGTATTGCGAGGGGAGAGTATCGGGAATCGGCAGGGCCGTAACCAAAGCAGGCATGGAAGGCTGTCACAGACGAGCCGGAACGAGGTACTCGTGTGGAGATGGGCAGCTCAGGAAAACGGGTACGATGGCTTGAATGGGGATTGTGCAAGGGAACGATAATTTCCTTTTCAGCATTCGCTTGTAGTCATCGCCGATGCCAGTCACATGGGGGAAGGGAACGGCTGAAGGGAATTGTGCTTGTGAACATACACTATTCAACAGCCCTTTTCCCTGTTGTATCAACGCGAGTTTTGAGGAAGATAGGCTTTCCCAGAGCGCTGTCTCCCAAAAATAGCATCCTCCATCGCCCATCCTTCGCCTTCCCCAGAGCGCCGTTGCCATGACTCTGAACGCCAACCTGCTCGTCCTCGTTGCCGTCGTCGGTACCGCCGTCTGCCAGCTCGCGACCGATCCCCGAGCTGTGCCGCCACCATTCACTTCGCTTCCCTCCAACCTCTCCGCCCTTTACCCTGTTCCGAACGTACTCCTAGTTGGCAACTTCACTCAGGTCGATGGCGCGGGGCCGTTGACGCTTACGCTGACCCCGAACATGACCATGGTACGGTCCCACGTCTATGCATCCTCGGCTGCTCCTCCTTTGCTGCTGGCAATAACCAACATCCAATGCGACAGCAAAACGGAGTTGCGGGAGTGGGAATGATCGCGAATAGAGCAATTTCGCCGGGAGACGCTGTTTGCGCCAACATCGAGTTCCCTGGTGACGACTACTCCGCTATATCCTCAACGTTTTATGTGGGTGGATTCTGTTCAATTGGAAGAGCGGCAATTGATTGACATTGTTGTATCAGGCGATCACGACATATCAAGGCGGGACTAACACCGGGTCTATGGATGAGGTCTGCTCGTTGAGGTTTCCCAGCAGCTGATTTGGCTCTTGACAGATGGATCTCGAATTTCTGGGCTCGGCTCATAAATTCCAAATCAACTTTTTCCAACGCGGCGGCGGCGGTAAGTAAATCCGTTTCGGGTCGGCTAAAATCGATGTCTGTAGGTCACGAAAATGTTTATTTTCCTCCCAACACGAGTGAGACCACGTACGACTTCTGCCTGCACAACGATGGGACTGTTTTGAAGTAAGTGACACCTGCGGCGAGCTTTCGTTAGTTTTGGTTTTGTTCTCTCTTGCGTTTCCAATTCATATTTGGTGATGGTTCGCGTAACTAAAAACCACCCTTTTTACAGCTGGTTCATGAACGGAACGCTTTTGGCGACTCGGCAAGCCCAACTCGGCCCGATGTACCCGCGATTTTCGATGTGGGATACGACCGGCAAGGTAACCTGGAGTCTGTATGTATTTGTCCGCTAACGCTTGTCTTTACTCTCTTGCTCTGACGAAGTGGTCGTGCTGCGGCGGACGCACGCCGAACGCGACCTTCGTCTACGTGATCAACTCCTTCTCCATGTTCTCCTCGAACCCGGACGTCACGCTCTCGAATCTCCCACCCACCCCGACCTCCACCTCGACTACGTCTTCAGCAGCGCCCGCGACAATGGATGGGACCAACACGTCGCCTTTGTTGGGCGGTGGCGCAACCTCTGCGGTCACTTTGACGACTTACCCCGCAAAGTCCGCTGCCGCGAAGGGCGTGGTGTTGTTAGAGACAGCGGTCACGACGATTTTCGCTGCCGTCTGGTACTGCATGATGGCGTAGGAGCTGGCTCGAGACATTATATGGACATCCACTAATTAATGTGCTGTAATTGTAGTTAGTTACATTTACATCTTCATAACATCCATTCGTCGTAGGACAGCGAACATACCATGAACATTTCTCTTCGCACATATGATTTCTCAAGTTGTTGTAAATCGTTCGGCGGTTTGCATCGATAAAAATTGAGTCCACTTGCACTTTGTTAGGTCTGGATACACTTTTTTGCCTGTATTTGTGGGAATCCATCCATCATTTGTTAGTTTGCTTACCATTTTTTGACTGGCGAGATCTCCACGCGCAGTTCGACCAGAATAAACGAAGAAAGATAACAAAGAAATGCCGACAGGGGTATGAATCAGAAGCGCTGTCAAGGAACGACCGGACCCTTCCTCCTTCACTTCGATGTACGCCAAGCCGGATTTGCTCGAGCAGCGGGGTCCTGGAAGGTCCACCTCTGTCGTTGTGCGAGTTGATCCTCATCAATCGCTTCTCTAGGGAGTTCGATCGGGAACTAATAGCCGCGAACGCGTATGCCATCGCTGGCAGCCAGGCGATGTGGAAGGAGGTCCAATGCTCAAGCCATTGTCGTAGTCAGAAACTTGCAGTCGGAATGGTATGATCACAACTCTCGCTTAACATAATCAACGCCTTCCAACAGTCCGCTTCGAAAGCGCTTCGCCTTGGCGACAAGTCGCCCAACTTCCAGGCGGATACGACTTACGGCCCGATCGATTTCCATGCGTGGAAGGGGAGCTCGTGGGCAATCCTCTTTTCCCACCCGGAAGACTTCAGTTGAGCTCTATCCAACTTTACGGTTTCGTGCTATTTGAGGACTTCATGGATATTCATGAATAGCTCCCGTCTGCACCACGGAGCTTGGCGCGGTGGCCAGGCTGCAGCCCGAGTGGGAAAAGCGGAACGTCAAGGTGATCGGCCTCTCCTGCAACACGCTCGAATCCCACGAGCAGTGGATTGCGGACATTAACGAGACGCAGGTAGGATGCTTTGTCGTTCAAATCTGTAAACCTGTCCTTCCGCTGTACAGAATTGCCAAGTCCGGTTTCCCATCATCGCCGACAAGTCCCGCACGGTCGCAACGCTTTACGGCATGCTCGACCACCAGGACCCTACCAACATCGACAAGCTCGGCATGCCCTTCACCGTCCGATCCGTCTTCGTGTTGGGACCGGACCACGAGATCCGGCTCACGATCACGTATCCGGCGTCAACAGGACGCAACTTCACCGAGATCCTGCGGTGCGTGGACGCGTTGCAGCTGACGGACAAGAGGAGGGTCGCCACTCCGGCGGATTGGAGGCCCGGGGATGATGTCGTCGTGCATGCAAGCGTCGGGGCGGAGGAGGCGAAGAGGTTGTTCCCGGAGCATCGGGTCGTAAAGCCGTACTTAAGGATGACGAAGCTGGATGTGGAAAAGCCTTGAACATTGTAGTATTGATGCAAGCAGAAGTAATCATATTTTTTATTGCCTTTATATCATTTTCCCACCGCAATACGCTCTTGCGGAGGAATATACAAATAGAAGGGATTTTATAGGCGACACCTGATTGAAAAGCGATTGTACAAGTATGAGAGTTCGAGCTACAATATTGTAAGTAATAAGGCGGAATACATAAAGTAAAGGGAGGCAAGTCCGATGATATGAACAGACAAACAACCATCATCAACACAGCAACCCAAAGAAAATAGACCAATCCTCGTCTGCGCCGTCAATCGGCTCTTTCACACGAAAACCGTCATCATCGACAATGCAACCCATACATAATTCACATTGTCTTGCTCTAGGCCGCTATAGCGCACAAAGCGGGCGCCTTCACCTTCGCCTCCTTCTTCTTCTTCTCCTCCATCTCCAGCCTCTTCTTCTCCCTCATCTCCATCCGTCTCTCAACCCCCTCAATCTCCTTCTCCAACCTCCTCAGCAGCCGTCCTCTAGTCCTCCCAATTAACCACTCTCCCAAGATCGGCAACGACATCAGCCACGCCAATACGCCCAGCCAGAACACGAACCACCCGATATGCCTCTTCTCGCCGTCGGTGCCAGTAGGAAGATTTAAAGCGTCCGCGACGCCATCGCCAACGAGAAGGCGCGTCATGGTCGCGTGCGTGCCGACGGACTTGCCGTCGATCGCGCATTCCGAAACGGCCGTTAGGACGCCGATGGAGAGCTTGGACGCGACTTGGAGCGCCTGCTGATCCTGTGTCTCCGCCGCATCATCGTTCCCTGCGGCAGGAGGTGAAATCCGACGGCGCTTCGCGGAACCACGGCTCCTACGGCGAATGCTGCGCTTCGTCTCGGCCTTCAGGTAGGTGACGGGCTCTTCCTTAGCACCGAGGACCGCGCCGACGGAGGATCCCGTCACGGAGAAGGAGTGGACGTAGGCAAGGGTCAGATAGAAGGCCGGGTCGACGCCCCATTGGAGAGGGTTGACGTCGTCACGGACACCTATCAAATGGCCTGCGAGGAAGAAAAGCAAGGGTCAGCAAAAAAACTTGGACGAGCTAAGGTTGGCGTACCTATGTATCTCCAAGTTTGGCTGTAGTCGTAGGCTTCCTGCGCAGTAATGGGAATCCCGAGCCTGGCGAGGCCGGCAAGAACAACCGACGAGAAACTTAGCAGTGTTGCAATCTGGGTGAAGGTAATTTTTCCATCGTTAAGGCACGGTACTAACAGAGGATAGTAAGCTCACCATATCCGCCTGATTGATCGGAACGTGTTTCGGCCCAAGTCCATCCTCCCCTCCAAGCACAACTACACCTCCCCTGACCCCCTTTGCCTGCGAAATCCTGTACCTCACCCCCGCGTGCATCAGCCTGATCTTGATAACATGCAGCCACCCCTTCCCGCCCACTTTCATCAACCCCCCGCCTTCCTCGTCTGGCAACATCGCGTCCACGATCATGAAGCTCGTCTCCACGAGCCTCCGGTAACTCTTCTTCGGGTTCGACAGGTATCCCGTCGACATCAGCACCGCGTCCACCCTCGGGACGCCGAACCCGGCCGCCAGGCTGAGGTGCAGGAGAACCACCAAGATCGCTCCAACGTTTCTCCAGTGGAACTGCTGCCCGCGACGGACGGCGTCCACGTTGACCCAGTCGGGGAGCGTCTGCACGCCAAGCTTCTCGGCGAGCCATGCCGGGTCGACCCGATCCGTTTCCAAGATCGCCGCATCGGGATCGGCGGCACGCCCCGGAGCGGGGAGTACTTTAAGGTGGTACGTAGGCCCTTTCTCTGCAACCAGGGCGTCAGCGAGTGGGTCGGCGTCGGTGAGGATGGCGTTGAAGTAGCGCTTGTAGTTCTTAAGGCCGTGATGGGGGAAGTCCTTGGAGGAGGAGGCGCCGATCGGCGGCGGCGGATCGATAAAGATCCTGTCGAAGGTTGCCGGGTCGACGAGCTGCGCGTGCAGGTAGAAAGGCGGCGGGCGCTCGGCGGCACGGGCCGCAGGAGCCTTGGAGGCCGTCATGTCTGGAAGGCGAGTGCAAAGAAGGCCAATCCTCCGACTCCGACCGCTCACATGCTCGCCTCCGGTCCAAGCCAAGCCGGCAACTATTTACCGGCCGGCTCAGAGCTCCCGTCGCGCACGGGACCACCTTGAGGTGCAAGGCGTGAAGGTCCCTCACACCGGACAGATTGGTTAACGGGCCACCTGAGCAGCATAACACAAATACTCCGATGTCGGATGATGTAAAAATATATCCACTTTCTATCCGACTTTCCCTACTCGTCTGACCCACACCACGAATGTCCTGGAAAATGTTCTGCAAAACTACTTTGGTGGTGTCGCAGTTGTCTCCACTTGTCAACTGCGTGGAATTAGCCAACGCCTTTTGACATAAAGTGGCCGGCTCAGACAGACAGATATCTCAACAACGATGCTTCCTTCCGCCATCCAAATCCTCGGCCTCGCGCCCCTTTTCGGCCTCACCAAAGACCCCATCGATCCATGCCCTCGTCCTCGGAACCACCTCAAGATCGTCACCTTCAATGTATGGTTCGACGGAATGCTCCAGCGCCAGCGCGCCGCCGCCCTCCTTTCTCAGGTTGCAGAGGAGCTCCCGGACGTCGTCTGCTTCCAGGAGGTCACCCGCACGTTCATGGACGTGCTCACATCGACGAAATGGTGGACGGGACGCTACCACATCTGCGGGAAGGCGTTGGCGTTTGAACAGTATTGGTATGGCGTCGTGACGCTCGTGCGGAAGGGTGCGGAGGTGGAGGTTGTGGGCGAGGAAATGGTGGAGTTCCCCAAGAGCGAGATGGGACGGAGGTTGCTGGTCGTGACGTTGAGGGGCAAGGTCAACGCGGAAAAGAAGAAGCGAACGGACAAGAAGGCGGGCTCGTCGAAGGACCTGACGCCCCACCTGCCCACGATCAAGGTCGCCATGAGCCACTTCGAGTCCATGCCCAACTACGCAGCCGTCCGTCGCCAGCAGTTCTCTTTCGCGGCCGACATCGCCAAAGTCCGCGACGACAGCGCTTCGCACGACGTCGGCATCATCTGCGGGGACATGAATTTGTGCAACGACGACGAGGACAGAGCGCTGGAGGACGTCGGGTTTAGGGACTGTTGGAGGGAGTGCCATGCCGAGGACACAAAGGAGGCCAAGGAGGCCGGTTTCACTTTTGGAAGGACGTGGAAAAAGGAATTTCCGGGGAGGATTGACCGGATCGGCGTGCATGATGGGGCCGATGAAGGCGGCCGTGGGGGACCCAGGGCTGAAGTTAGGGTGGTCGAGTGCAAGCTCATCGGGTTGAAGGAGATGGAGGGTTTCGAGGGCGCACACCCTTCAGACCATTTGGGGGTTGTGGCCACTATCGAGGTCACGCCCGTCGGCGATGTGAAAGAATGAATGTGCCGTACTCAAAAGAACAAAAGAAGTGAAATGTGTTGCCTTGAACGGACGTACGTCGATTTAGTAACACTTTCAATTTATGATTAAAACAAATTTGGAATGGATTATTTTGCAAAGTTAACGACCATTACAATGAAAGAACTATTTTGAACACCAAATGCCTTACCTGGTCTTCTCCATTACGCTGCGTGCATTTTTAATTTAGTGGCGGAAAGGGTCAGTGTTCCATGCAGCCATAGGAACTTCTGATCGCCTCGGTGTTGGGCGATCAAAGGGCCAGTCTCATGCAATATCTGCGCACAAGATCGTCCGAAACCAAAATGGCGACATTTTCTTTTTTTTTTTTGGCGATGACTGAGGGACAAGGCTGTGCCTCCAAAAGAAATTAAAAACTACAGTACGAGAAAATCTTCTGTTAACCGTTTAGTATATGATATGCAGTTTCTGGAGCGTGCCACAACTAGGCGTTAACATTTTGTGCAATGAAAGTGTGATACTTAGGCTAAATAACAGTAGAACGCAACTAACGACAAAATTAACGCGTAAGTACTTATGCATCATCATTTATTAATTTAGTAGTAAGCGGTCTCAATCAAATCATTCCAGAAGAGAGCATAAAATCATAGAACAAACGGGTAAGAGCAACAGTCGCATCCGGTATCCAACATCTTCCAAAAATCGCCGCCCTCATCAGAGTGTGCCCACCCTCATTCCGTCATCCTCCGTCAATGCTTGCGGTATCCTTCTGTTTGTCGCCATTATCAACACCTATCCCCACAATTACATCGCCCGCAACAAGGCCAAGCCTGCTCCCCTATCGCCCCGGTTCAACACATCCCCCCTGTTCACATCCATTGACCGCCTCCCCAGCAGGAAGTCAATCGACGACCTCCTGCCGGTCCTCATCCCACCAACGCCCCCGTCCTCGCTTTTCCTCCGCTTCCGCTCCTCCTCCGCCTGACGCCTCCGCAGCCTCGCGAGCTCCGCCTCCCCCTCCTGGATCATCGCGCGCGCACCGTCGGCGCCCATGTTCACCACCCGCCCATCAACGCCGACCGCCACAAACTCCGCGCCCTCCTTCACGTCCGGCGTCTCATCCGCCGACGACGACGACGACGTCAACCCTCGCACCCAGTCCCCGATCCGCTTGAGCGCCCGGCCGGCGGCCTCACCGCCAAAGACCTGGAACACGTGGGGCATCCCCTCCCAGACCTCGCACCGGGTCCCGCCGGCCGCCTGCGCCCACGCTCCGTCCAGCGCCACCAACACGCCCTCGTCCCTCAGCCTCTCCTTCTCCCCGACCTGGATCAGCGTCGGCGGCAGCAGCCCCGGCGCGCCACCACCGCCGCCGCCGCCGGCGCCGTCCCGCGTCGACGTCGAAGGCGTCGCGAAGAGCGGGCTGACGTACGGATGCACGTTCATGGTGTCGGAGTGGGTGTACGCGTGGCTCCTCCGCCCCGAGGCCAGGAAGATCGGGTCCGTCATCGACGCGGGGAGGTAGTCGGTTGAGGCGTTGAGGGTGAACGAGGGAGTGGAGTGCGTCAGGTCGACCCAGGGCGCCATCGCGACCAGCCCGCGAGGGGTTGGGTCCACGTCCGGGAACAGATGCGCGTGGTCTCGGAGCCACAGGGATAGGGACATGCAAAGGCCGGCTCCGGCGCTGTCGCCCGCGAGGACGATGTTGGAGCGGCGCTTTTTGCTGGGGTCAGTGGTGGTGGTGGAGTTGCCGAGGCGAAGGAGGTGGGTGTATGCGCTGATGGCGTCGTGTAGTGGGAGAGGGAATGTGTGTTCTGGCGCGAGGCGGTAGGAGATTGCTAGGATGGGCGCGGAGCAGGTTTGCGAAAGGGAGGATGTGAGGGGGCGGTGGGTTTCCTTGGAGCCCATGATGAAGGCACCTCCATGAAGGTAAAGCACGACAGTGTCGTCGGCCTTGAACGGGTGGGAAGGATCAAACGCTGCCGCGTCCGTAGAGCCAGGGTCGTGCATGACCCACTCGGCCGGAATGGAGCCCTCGGCTTCGTCCTGTCGCATCCCAGGCAGAACAATGGACCCGTCCCTCGGGATGGTGGTCTCTGTGATGTCGGTTTTTGGCGGGACCGGCGTCGGAAAGAGCGTGAGCAGGGACCGAGTGATGGCAACCGAGTGCCGAGTGTTGTGCAGAGCGGCGCGGTATAGGGGCACGGCCAGGCTCTAAAGAATCGCAGTAGACAGGTTAGATAGAATAATAAAAGATGCAAACCAGCTGCATGCAAGAACGCACCATCTGCCTCGTCCATCGTAGCTTCTCTCCGAACACCCTGTCCTTCTTTGACGTTGGCTGAAGCGGGTCGCCTGGTGGCGGAATGGCCTTGCTCGCCTGAGCGGTGGTGACGGCCAGACTTAGCTGCCACGAGGGCATCGAGGCGCTCAGGCTGGCCGGCAGGGACGACAGTGTGCTCGCCGTCCGCTGGATGACACTCCGGGCGATGTCCATGATGGTTCGGGTCTCCAGATTTGAGGAAGTTCGTTTGGAATGGTCTCCGTGGTTGCAGTTCTCCGTACGCAGCAGATATAAAGTATGGGATACTAACGAGAAGGTATATATAGTATGAGGGCCGTCGTCGTCGTTCGATGGGGAACTCGTATGGGTGGGGGCACGACGTCGAAAGTGTCAACCTCGTCCAACTTGAATGTCGGCTCCCCAAAACCCGTATCCAAATCCCCCTCCCCCAAAAAGACTCACGTGAAGGCGATCACACCAAAACGCGGGCATAACAGACGGATATCTGATATGGTCATAGGGCTTTCTATGTGATATCACAGGACCCAGTTCCTACAGGCGGAAGCGACGGGGGTAGTGACGTTCATTTATTGATATTGAAAACTATTTTGTGGACGAGCTATTTGTATGAATGCCATAATGTTGGAATGTAATGCATTTATTCATTAAGAATTTGTGTGGTATATTTACAATGTTTTCCTCATCACACCCAACCCGACCACCTACACATCAGCCTTAACCGCCGTCGCCACCGCATGCCCCGCGACGCCCCTCCTCTCCTCGACCTCCACATGCCTCCTCAGCGCATCGCTCCTCCAGAATCGCCTCCCACATCCCTCGCATGCGTATCGCCCCTGGCCCCGCTCGTGCAGGCACCTCGTGTGCCTGCTCAGGTCGTGCGCCCTCGCGAACCGCGCGTCGCATTGGTCGCACGCGAAGGGCCGCTCGTTCGTGTGGATCCCCCTTATGTGGGAGGTCAAGTTGTACCGGCGGGTAAAAGTGCGGTGGCAGTCAGGGAAGGGGCAAGGGTGCGGGTTCGCCGAGCGGCGGTGCCGACGCTTTGTGGGCGCGACCGTGGTCGCGGTGGAGGGGGA
>JADGJL010000599.1:0-17439 GCA_027600665.1 Irineochytrium annulatum
GTACCGCGTCGAGGGGTTTTGGGGCTCCTGTTTTTGTTTTTGTCGCCAGGAGTCAGCGACACGTTGGGAAGCAAGTAGAGGTTATGAAGAAGGATCGCGAAAGTCCGGGTGACCAGAGAGGTGGTGCAGTTGACCACGACAACGATAGAGGTTGAAAAGAAGCACTCACGTTCGCGAAGGCTTCGTTCATGAAGCCCCAAAAGGGCTGCCAGTTCTTGGCCGTGCTCTGCTCGTTCTGGACCGTCTGCCGCCTACACGCAGAAGTGATTGCGACGTCAGAAAAGAGAACCCAGGCCTTTGAACAAAGATGGTTAAACTCACCAGATGGCGTCGTCGTGGACGACATTGCGGATCCGCGGCTCCTTCTTCGCTGCGGCGGCCATTGTGGGGAAGGTCTAAGTTCACGACCAAAAAGTAGCCGGGTCGTGGGCGGGAAGGTACTCTCGCTGTGTTTCCAGTCAGGGCCGTTCAACCCGCCGTTCTCAGCCCTGTCCTCGATCTCGCAGGTCTTCG
Source organism: Irineochytrium annulatum (assembly GCA_027600665.1). Taxonomy (NCBI): domain Eukaryota; kingdom Fungi; phylum Chytridiomycota; class Chytridiomycetes; order Chytridiales; family Chytridiaceae; genus Irineochytrium; species Irineochytrium annulatum. The sequence continues at coordinate 514 of JADGJL010000599.1, forward strand.
CAGTCGCGGAGGTCGCTGGGCGGCGACGGTTACTGAGTGAAGCTTGGAATTCGGGCCATTGTCTTCTCCCAAGCAGGGCGAGGACGAGCGAGGACATGCAACACATCGAAGCCGATTGATTCCGCCACCACGCCGCACTGCCCGGAGTTCGACGCTCCGCGGTGCACCGCAGACACCGCAGCCCGGACTCAAGCATCGTGCTCGGAGACGCCGTCGCGGGCATCCCGATCTCCGACGTGACAGCGGGACGGACCACGACCGCCGCCGCCAGCATTCACGTACTCCTTCGGACGCCATGACGTCGGCACCGCCGCCGTATCCGCCCTATCGGCGAGACGACGAGGACGACCCGGGCGAGTCGTCGGAGGCGACGGACTGGGACTCCGTGGACTGGGACTCCACAACCGACTTTCGGTTCACGGACACAGAAACCGATACCGAGGTCGTCGAATCCACCACAGCAACCCTTTTCCCCGACAACCCAACCTGGTCCCCTCCGCCGCCAGCCTACGACATCTACACGGACTGCCTCGCGCTCCGAGACCTTTACCAATCTGCCGGTGGTGCCAATTGGACCTCGAATGCCGGCTGGCCGACATTGTTGGGCGCGAATCTGACGATGATGGTCGACGACGGTGATGGCGATGGCGTGAACGGGTCGCCGTGCTGCTTTGATCCGGGGGCGCTATACGGCGTACAGTGTGATGAGAATAGTGGCCGTATTACTGGAATGTTGGTAGTTCCTTTATTTGATGGAGGCAGTTGCTTAAGTTTAACACAGCAACATCGCCTCCAACAACCTCAACGGCACGCTCCCTACGTCCCTCCAGACACTCACCCAGCTCGTCAGCTTCAAAATATCGGGCAATAAGCTCCTTTCCGGCCCCTTACCTCCGAACCTCCTTTCCATCAAAACCCTCACATCCGTCTCCGTGCATGACAACAGCTTGAGTGGAAGCCTGCCGTCGGGCTTACAATCCCTCAGCCGGAATTTCAGCATGCTCAACTTCGAGTCCAACAAGTTCACCGGCCCGCTCCCCGCGCCCAACGTGATCCCGAGCGGCACGTGCGACTTCCGACACAACCACTTCACGTGCATCGACCCTTCCTTCCCTCGCAGCGCATGCGACTTTGACGCGGTGCTCGTGACGTGCGGGAGCAACGGGACGTCCCCGATTCCACCCGGTAAGGTGTCGGCCGGCCCACTGGGTGCCACCAACGCGCCCACTCTGGCCGTAGGGGACGGTCAGGGCGCCGGTGCGAAAACGGGACAGCTGTCGACGGGCCTGCTGGTGCTGGTGTTGAGCGTCACGGCGCTCCTGACGCTCATGGCGGCCACGTTCGGGATCGTGGCATGCCTGGCGGCGAGGAGGCGGAGCATGCAGGCCAAGGCTATTAAGGAGGCGAAGCAAAATTTGTCCGAGCGCTTTGGGGGCGGGGAAGAGGAAGGGGGCGCATATTGGGTCGCGAGCACGATGCCGCAGAAGGGCGTTGAGGACGAGGAGGTAGGCGTCCCGAGGGCCGTGTCGGAGATGCCGAGCCCTATCGTTTGTGCTGTGAGGTGGTGGGAGCAGGAGCTGCAGGTTGATAAGGTATTGAGGGATCAGGCGATGAGGAAGGAGCCGCAGTGTGGGTTGTACGACGAAGGGGATGGCGTGGAGCGCACGGGAGAGGATGAGGATGAGATTGTTGTCGTTGATGATGATGAGGGCAGGATGCCAAAGTTTAGGCGGAGCTCGGGCGGGAGCAACACGGTGGTGGACGGGCGAACGTCGCGGCCGGCGTCGACGCTGCACGAGGTGGGAGCGACGGAGTCGGCGCCTCCGCAGCAACCGGCTGCGGAGGGGCTAACTTGGGTTCGTTCCGTGACGGCGCCCGATATGAGGCAGTATGGTATCGCTGTGCGGAAATCGTCGGACGCGGCTTGCAGCGTGGTAGTGGGGCCTGCTACGGGAAGGAGTCTTAGCGCTGGCGCTACGATCAACTGGGACGCGGCCGTGGCGGATATCGAGGCGATGCTGGCGGAGCAATTGGAGGTTGAACGCGGGATGACGTGAGTTTTCGAAGCAAACTGAACTAGTTAGCTGAGTTCGTCTTTCGTAGGGTTACGCAGGGAAGCGCCGATGGACCAAGAGGGGATTAATTTCACCTCCTATTTTTATTTCTTCTTTATAAAGCTAGCGGACCCTTTCACTTGGTTGCGGATTTAACCTACACGCCTTTCCCCTTTATGTACTTAGTTCATGTACTTCCACCCGGCCACTGTATTGCTGCTCAGTTTATCTAACAGGCGACAGTTCGTTGTTCTGTCTTGCCAACACTTTTCCAATCCCTATCATTAAACATTACTGTAAGCCCTCTCACACAAGTGAACGCGCATTGCCTGTCTCGTTGGGGTTCTTGCTTAATTCTCTTTCCACTTGCCGGCATGGCCTCGTTATCATTGTACTTATTTGGGACTTCAACACTCAATGCACGATGGATAATAATTGGCAACGGACACATCTGTACGAATAAAGTGGAATGGCTGAAGGCTCTGCATGCCCTAACTATGTTGCTTCATCGTCGCGCGCTCTACGGCGTGCGGTCCTTCCTTCGGCACGTTCGCATCACCGTCGGCTCTGGCTCTCCGGGTCTTTGTTACCCTTTCAGACGTATGATGAACAACAACCAAGAAATCGTCGAATTAAGTGTGGCCTCGACACGCTGATTAGCGCTGAACACCGCGCCGATCAGTTTGTTTGTTGACTACGTCTTGTTGCCAATCCAAGATCGAGATCGACTTCATACTCCACAACTGCTGCTTTGGCGGCGGCCTTCCTGGCGGGACGCCGATGGCTTGCAATGTCAGAGCCCAGCTCGCTCCACCCCCAGCGCCGGTTGGTTGGTGCTAGCCGGGCCATATCCGTCCAACCAGCTGCGGCCTTTTGAGGTACAACCTGCTGACTGACTCGGCCGGGCTCGGTTGAAGAGGCTCCGATTTGGGACTCGAACGGTCAGTGGAATTTTTCTCTTATCCTGGAATCCTAGAAATCCGTCCGTACCCCGTGTGTTTGTTTGAGGCTCCGACCGCAGAAGTATCTGAAATATAGCGACCACATCGCCTTCGCGGTCGCCTTGTCCCTGGCCCTTTCGACCCCCGCATAACCGACCTACCCGAATGTCGGCATCGCGTCAAGCTAGCATGAAGGAGAACGAGGCCTTCCCCACGGAAAACGAAGTGTCCGTCGCCGAACTGGCCGCGGACCGCGTGCGCAGGAACCGATTTCCGGCTCTCCCAATATGGGTGAGCTAGCTGTTCTGCTGTGTTTCTACAACGGTTTAAGCTGATCTCAAATGTCTCCCAGGTTCTAATCCTCCTTTTGATGACGGCCTCCATCGCCGGCATCGTCGTCCCGATGGCCCTCATCTTCGCGTGGAACTCCAACGCCTCCCTTAACGACGTCACGACCATCGCTATCCAACTCGCGGCGACCGAGGCCTCTCAGGGTGTGCGCGGCGCTATCGCGTCAACCACCCAGATTCTCGACGCGCTGATGGCGTCGCCTTATTTCAGCAAGGACTTTATGACGCACGTGGCTGATATCAAGTCAAGTGCGGGTGTGATCCCAGCCATGATGACGGGTGTCAGGACGTTCGACTACATTTCGGCATTGGTATGCTCAACGCCAGGCAGCACGGCTGTAGGACCGTACGGCCCATATACGAACCGAACAAACGTGCAGGCTGTGTATGCCAGCATGGCGCCAGGTGGGCCTAAACAGCCAATGGTCATTCTTCAAGGTGAGAATAGGAACAAAGTCTTGAGTTGCCCCATTGCTTGCTAAAATAACTCCAAGATCAAACCACCGGTGCGTCGGTAACCGTGAACCTTCTTTCGCCCGACTACGGCGCCGTTCTTACGAGCATCAACATTGGGCCGGCCCGTCTATCTAACGGCGGAGATGTGCTGCTGGCAAACCAACTGTCCTCCACACCGGCGGTCGAGCCGTTTTTCGACATCACGTATTTAAACGCGACAGGCACTGCCTTCTGGCGTAAGTACTTTCTTAAGACATTGTTTCTAAGCTTATGTCGATGCGCAATTTAAAAGTTTGTTTGCAGAAATATCGTACTACAGGAACCACTGGGTTGACAAAACGAAAGCCGGGACGACCGTGCCGGACTTTGGGTGCAGCATTGGCTTTCAGATCGATGCCAGTTTAACTGTCTACCTGAACTCCATGCGGGTCACCAATAACACAATCCTCATGTTGATGGACACCTCAGGCCTTCTGCTGTGTGAGTCCGAAGCTTAAATTAGCGATTGCGACTCTTTGACTAACTTCCAATAGCCACCAACCGACCGGATTCTATCGCCTCATCCACGAATGCCACCGTCCGCGTCACGCCCGATGCCAGTCCCGTAACGGCCATCTCCCTCGTCGGCCGCGCCCTCCTCTCCACCTACGGCTCGTACTCGTCGCTCCCGACCTCCAACGCTTCCACCGTCCTCCAGCAGCGCTTCGCCGACGGCACTGAGTGGTTCCTCTCCACAACATCCCTGACCGTCTCCGGCGACCAGCTGACCTTCGTCGTCGCCATCCCGCGATCGGACCTCTTCGCGCAGATGGACGCGGGCGAGCGGCGTGGCGTCATCGTCGCGTCGGCCGTCGCTTGCCTCGGATTGATCATCACGGGCCTGATGACCTTCTTCGCGCTCAGGCCGTTGCAGCGGATGGCGACGAGTATGAGGAAGCTGACCAAGTTCGATTTCTCGTTTCTGGAGAATGGCGTCCTGAACAAGAGGTCGCCGTTGAAGGAGATCAGGGAGGTTGAGACCGTGTTCGATATGATGGTGAAGGCGTTTGCGGGAGCCATTAGAAGGAACAAGACGCTTATGGGAGGGCAAACCGGGCAGGGAGGCAGCAGCAAGTCCGGCGCCGCCAGTTCCGTCGTTTGGTAGCCGGCGGCATCCCGTAGAAGGGAGCACCCACACATTCTTCTCGGTTCATATCGTTTCTCTGTATTTAAATATCGCGGTAATAGTGGCGTACTTTATTTGTTAAAAAGGAATATAAACTAGGTATTGCTCATTCGAGACTCTCGCGGCTACCTTTTTCGCTCTAAAATGCTTTGGGTAGCAGATACGGTCCTACAGCGGGCTGGGCAGCATATATGGTCGTGTGTTTCGCTGTTATCCTTTTTGCATGTAGTGGACTCCTTCGTTCCAGCAGCCACCGACTTGGGGGGTCTTAATTGTTTTGACGGCGTCCACCGTTTTCTCACCAAGATGGCCGACTCCCACCTCGACGGCGCCGTCGGCCCTCCAGGACAACCTCCTGGAGCGGAAGACGTCGAGATATCGGCTGCTGGCCCCGCGATCACCGGACTATCGCTGCAGGGCCAGCATCAGCTCGAAAACGGCGCAGGCCACCAGCAACAAGCTAATGCCGTCATACCACCATCAACGACCACCGCGGCGAACAACGACGCCGCGGTCCCGCCGTCCGTGAGCGGGCCGTCCACGAGCCCGCCATCTTTGATTCCTTTGCCACGGAAGACGGAGGAGCCGATAGATGAAAGCCCGCCGGCTGCACCGGCAAAGGATGCCCGACCAGAAGTCCCTTCGAAGGCCGAGGACGACGGGACGCCGGCGTCTCTGACCGCGCCTGCCGCTCCGCACCCGCCGTCTTCCATCCCCGTGCTGACCGACCCCGCGGCGATGAAGGGCGTCAACGAGGAGAAGGCGAAGCCCGAGAAACCTCACCGCGGCTCCTCGCTGCCTATTGACGTGACGGCAGGCACCGCGTCGCAATCGGATCAAGCCGGGGGAGCTGGAGCGGACGGAGCGATGTCGCCATCGAAGATGCTGCGTGGTATCGCGATGGGTAGGTCGAGGTCGACGGAGGGCTCACGTGACCGCGGGCGCAAATGGAAGAGGAAGGAAGCCTTGATGGGACAAGCTGGGCTCCGCGCTTTGAGGGACAGCCGATCATCCTCTATGGATGACGACACCCCTGATGTGAGCTTCATTTTGAAGCTACCGTGTGTGCGTGTGACTAACGCCCTGCTCCGCTAGAATGCCGCCCCACCGCCGACTTCGGCCGCCGGCAAACTCCCGTCGCTGATCCCCGTGAGGAACTTGAATACGGAGTCTCCGTTCTCGCCCATGACCCCGCTGCCGTCGTCGGTCCCCTCGTCGGCCCGAACGCTCTTTGGGTTTGGGAGACCCCACGCGGTAGTCGGCGATAACGGCTCTTCGGATAGACTTTCGGCGGATGATTCGCCGATGACGCCGTCCGCGCCCTCTTTCATCCAGAAAGGAATCGACCTCTTTCGGTCTAAATCCAACAGCAGCCAGCTCAGCCGTAAATCCGTGGAGAAGGAGGGGACTGACGCGGTGACGTTGAAGCGGCCGAGCCAGCCGACTGATGAGGTCAAGCCTCCGATTCCCGCCAAAGCCCAAGCTCCGGAGACGGTGATGGTGGTAAGCTGTATACTATTAACTTATTCATTAACATGCTCTGTAGCTGGAGCAAGCGTCAACGCCCAAAACGCCGAACCCAAAGGTTGAAATCATCGAGACGCCCCAGCCGCAACCCGTCGCGACTAAGATGCCGGCATCCCCTTCGACAAGCAAATCACTACCGTCTTCGATCCCCATACCGCGGCCCACGACCCCACGGGCGGACGCCGACATGATTATACCATCCCCACCATCCACACCTGCACCATCCGCCGACGCTAACTTTATCGCGGAGACCGATAGCCACGCCGCTAGCGTTGGCGAGAAGGTCAGGGACGGCTTGAAAAACCTGATGCAGTTAGGGAAGAGGGAGAGGCACGACGACGCACCTCCTGGCGAGCGTGCGGCGGAGGATGCGGCGGCACATGTCGTGGATACGTCCGCGCCGTCCTTGATGCAGAGGGGGGTTGGGCTATTCCGGTCAAAGTCGAACGGAAGCAGTCGAAGCCGGAAGTCGGCGGAGAAGGAGGACTCGGCGGCGGCCGTGCAGAGCAAGGAGGAGAGCCGGCCGATGGATGAAGTCAAGCCAACGATGCCTGCAAAGGCCGTAGCGTCGGAAGCGCCGGTGGTGGTAGGCTTCTATGTTCAGGGTAGTTTTTTTTTTTTTTATTTGCTAATAATTTTTTTCCAGCCGCAGGAACCAACAACCGGGAATCAAAAGCTTGATATCGCGAACTCCGAGAACGTGGAGAAGCCTGTGGTACCCCAGGCGTCGATGACAGTTACGCCGGCTTCTCCCATAGACAAGCCCCTGCCGTCGCTTATCCCCATCCCGCGCCCGTCGAGCCCGGCGCCCGTCAGTAACCCTTCAGCCAATGCTGCATCGGTCGATGCGAAGGGAATCCCGGAGGCAGCCGCAGCTGCTGTCGGTGATAAGAAAATACATGGCTTGAAGAACCTGCTGCATTTCGGGCAGAAGAAAGATCGCCCCCATGAAGGCGAGGTTGTGGTCGCGGCCATCGCGCCGCCTGCCAAGGACGCTTCGGCGGCGCCGACGGTATCGCCGAAGGGGACGGGCATATTTAGGTCGAAGTCGAAGGAGGGCGAGCTGGGACGGAAGTCGGAGGACAGAAAGCATGTGGCGTGGGCGGCGGAGGTGGAGAAAGGGGGTCAACCTGGCGACGAGGTTAAGCCCGATGTGCCTGGTAAGCCGCCGGTGGCTGCGGCGGAGGTAGAGGTGAGCTCCTGATTTAAATAAGCAAGTTGTTGTATTTGTCTAACCAAGGAACTTTCAGGCGACAGTACCGGCGATTACAGAAGCCACCGCGCTCGCTGAGGCGGTTAAAACCGAGGAGGGTGTTGCTCCGCTTTCGCCCATAACAACAAAGGCTCTTCCTTCCATGATCCCAGTCCCGACCGCACCGAAGCACGAGGACCTTCCTCTGCCCGAAGTACCGATAGTAGCGTCCGATCCACCGTCCGACGCCATAGCGATTCAGGAAATTGACGTTACGACAGCGGGCCGCCATAATAACATAGGCGATAAGATCAAGGATGGCTTCAAGCACATGAAGGGCATCAAAATTCCCGCGATGTCGTTTGGGAAGAAGGAGAGGGACGGCGCGCTCGTGCCGGAGGCCGTTGTTGTTGAGAAGGACAGCTCACTCCCAAGGCCGAAGCGGTTTGGGTTCGGCCACAAAAAGGCTCACGATGCGGAGCATGTAGGGAGCGCTACGCCTGATATTAAGGACGTTGTAGTACTGGGCACGGAGGCGGACGGGGAGGATGAGGAGTTTGATCCTTCGTCGATGGATGCCCACATGCCCGCCGACCTGATCCCACACCCGGCACCACTAGCGGAGGTCGTCGAGACGCTCGACCCCGTCCCCGAGGAGCCCGAGCTGGAGGAGGAGAAGGACCTGCCGATGCCACAGTCGGGCGGCGAGGCAATAACTTCTGCGATCCGTAGTAAAGATCACTCCGCACCAATCTCGGCGCTAGCGCAAGCGGCGGAAGAAGTCCATCCCGAAACCTCCGCGTCAACGACAGTAAAGCGAGCTCGCAGCGTCAAAAGCGTCAGAAGCAATAAGTCGTTGCGCGGCCACTCAGTCGACGGTATATCGGCGGACGAGGCCGAACTGCACGGTAAAGCGCTGGGCAACTTCGGCGAAAAGCTGAAGGGTGGGTTCAAGAATTTAAAGGGCATCAAGGTGCATTTCGGGAAGAAGGAAAAGGACCCGGCTGCCGGGGCGGCAGATGTCGACGCGGACGGCTCATTACCGCGAGCGAAGCGGGGCATTTCGTTTAAGGGGATCTCGCGGAAAGCGACTGACGGTGGCGAGGCGTCTGGTCATGACGAGCCACCGGTGGAGGAGGCGCCGGTGCTGCCCGCGAAGGTGGAAGGGGACGTTGCCGCTGTGGCCGTTAAGATACACATGCCGGCAGAGGAGACGCCGGAGCACGTACCGGTCGCGGCTCCCGAGCTGGAGACGGTCGCCAAGGAGATCACCACACCTTCGGCCGGCGAGGCGAACGAGACCGAGGCGGACGACGTACTGGTTGCCACAGAGCTGCCGAAGGGTAAACCGGAACCGCCCACACTGATGCAACGTGGTATGGAGTTCCTCGGCTTCAAAAGCAAGGAGGAGCACGAGTCGGGCAAGGAGGTTGGAGCGGCTAGTGCGGACGCTTTGAAGGAAGGGAAGAGTCGTCTTACTGAAGATGCGAAGCCCGAGATGCCGGTGCCGCAGGATTCTGACCCGTCTTCAGCCTCGAAATGTGAGTTGAGTTCCAGAGTGTTTGCAGTTTCTGATTTCGCTTTTAGGGGCTGTCCCCGCCGGAGAAGCGACAACGGCGTCTGTGACAGAGTATCAGGACGCTGATCAGTCGTTGACGGACATTGTTCTTCCAGATGATGTAAGCATTTTATTTTACACTTTTCGTTATATCTCACATACCGTCGATAAGCTTGCCGCGCCAGATGTTGGCGTGGACACAGCCGCCCCTTACGTTCCTTTGCCGCCTGCACACGACAGCAAAACAGAGCTGCCACCTGTCGAGGCCGTCGCGACACACGCTCCGTTCCCTCGTGTGCCGCTGATCGAAGAGCACGGTGGACTGACTGTCTCTACTGCTCAACCTCCCTCTACTGCTAAACCTCCGGCCGACCATAGGGAAGAGCACGGACACAATGCGTTCGGGAAGTTGAAGGATGGCTTGAAAAACTTCAAGTTAGGTCCGAAGATGCAGCTTGGTCGCAAAGATGGAGAGGCGGAGCCTGAGCAAGTACGACTGCTGCTTCTTCCCCCCCAAAAAAGTCACCCTTCTAACCTGTTTTAAAAAAGGCTGGCGATACTTCGTTGTCAAGGCCGAGGAAGTTCCAGTTCAAAACAGGGGCGAAGAAGGCCGCCGAGGTCTCCGAACTTCTCATGGCAGCTCCAAGCCTGGACGTCGCAACGACGGACGCGTCGGCCGACGATGGCGCCGCCCCTCCCCCGGTACCAAAGAGCCCGTCAAAGGCGACCGTCGACCCAAGCGCACTGGCGGCCCGCATGCCGACTGAAAGCGTTCCGCACTTGATTTCGCTGAAGGACGTGGTCGCCTTGGACACTGTCGATGAGGAGTCGGAGGAAGAACTCCCCCCGGTACCGGTGCTGGCCGACGCCGCCCCTGTCGTAATCAATGGTGGCAATCCGCTACCCGAGTTTCACGTTACTACGGACGACGATGTCGTCGAGAATGCTGTCGTCGACCACTCAGAGCCGCCGTCCCTTATTCAGCGTGGTCTCGCTCTCTTCCGGTCGACGCCGAAGGACGTACCGAATTCCCAGCCGGCTTCTGATGTAAAGGAGAACCCTATCGCTTCTGTGCGAGTGGTTGCGCCCACCGACGTCCCATCCTCAGAACCAAACCTTTCTAATGTTGCGAACCTGCCGTCGAAAGATCTACCAACGGCTGAGGGGATGAATGCATCCGGCGCTCCAACGGAGGAAATCGTTACCAAACAAGCAGTCGTGGCGACCGTTGTTGAGAACGTGGCCGTCGAAGAGATTAAGCCCGCAGTCCCGGCAAAGGTTGTCACGCCGGCAGAGGCAGTTTTAACGGACCGACCCGACGTTGTGGTGCCCGCACACTTTGACGACAGCAGCGCTCCCTTTGCGAGCTTCGACCGTCTGAAGGAACGCAGCATTGCTTTCTTTCGATCTCGATCCAGAGAAGCGCTCCGGGAGGTGCCCGCGGCGGAAGCAGAGGCGTCGATAGTTGGGGCGCATACGGAAGACGTCGTGACCGTCGCCGTGGAAGAGATTCGGCCCCCCCAGATGATGGCCGATGCCGCGGTGGCGAGAGAGGCAGTCTCTGAATCGAAAACGTTAGCGGAAGAGTCGCAGCGTGCGAAGCCGGAGATTGTAGCAGTTCCAGGCAAAGCGGTGGCGCCCACGGTTCCGCCACGGGGTGCAAGCATGGCACCTCTAATCAACGTGGCGGCGCCGGAAGACCTGCAGACTTCAACGGCGCCGGTAGAGAACACGAGGTTTTTCAAAAAGGCGAAAGCGGAAGCGCCCGACACTACCTCTCCTATGCAGCGCAGCATGGCGTTGTTAAAGTCGATATCGAAAGAGGGGCTGAGGGGAAAGCGATCCATGGAGTCGGTCCGGTCAGAGGACGTCATAAATGCTGAAGAGGCATCGATCGATGCTTACTTTCAAACAGATGCACGGTAGGTGGTCTTTGTGCTCTCAACACTGCTGATTGCTTCCGTTCCTTCTTCCGCTAATGTTGTAAAGCAGCACGCCGGATGTCGTTGCCGCTCCTGCGAAGAAGGACGGTCTTGGCCGCGATTTCTTTAGGCCGAAGTCTCCGAGGCCCGAGTCACCGTCATCGAATCGGGCTGGCTTTTCTTTGTTTAAATCAAAAGACGGGCGGCAAACGCCGGTTAGCAAAGAAACCTCGGATAACAAGTCCCATGGGGTCGATGAGATGACGCCGGCGGCGTCGGGTGTCTTAAAGAAAGACGCGGCCGAGTCGAAGAAACGCCCCGTGGCGCTTTCTGGTCTCAAGTTTATGAAGCCGAAGGCGACGAAGGAGGCAGATGACCCGCCGTCTCCAAGGCAGCGCATATTCGGCCTCTTCAAGGGTAACTCTGTCCAATATGCAAACGATAGCACGCCAGACCGAGTGGTGGACGGCGAGACTATCGTGACGGTCGACGAGCACGATGCAGTCGTCGAGGTGCCCCGGAAGAGGTTTGATTTCCGGAAAAAGAGCGCGCCAAGGGAAGGCGGCTCCGACGCATCCTCGGTGAAGCAGAGAGACCTGGCGATGTTTAGAACGAGGACCACTGACAGCTCGGCCACCGTGGAGGAGCCGCGTCAACAATCTGAGCCGTCGTCACCGAGGGAGAGCACATTCGCTCTCTTCAAGCCAAGAGCAGTCGCTACCCCCACGCTTCATGTTGTCGAACAAATGGCGGTGGAGCCGGAGGCGCCGATTGTCCTGGAGGAGGACATTTATATCCTTCCCGATGGGACTATTATGAAGCCCGCGGCCGACATCACGCAGGACCAGCCCTCGACACCAATCGTCACCATCACACCGCCTACTATGAGAGTACCCGTGCGAGGCGTTTCGCGCGCCGCCGAAGATCCCGTCGCTGCCAAAGTTGCTGTGGCGGCCGCATACGAGGCGCCCGTCGCGGCCGAGCGGCCCGTGCCGACGGAGCTGGAGCAGAAGCTGCTCGATCGGAGACAGAAGATGGACGAGGCCGCGGCATCGAAATCGAAAACCCCTGATCAGTCCACCGTCGGCCATGTACAGAACACCTCATCGACAGTGCCAGCTATAGTCATGCCCTCATCTCGGAGCGAGTCGAAGGAGAAAGTGGTCGAGGGCGGTGAGGGGCAGGTGGAGGTCCCGGACGCGTCGCCGGTTGCTCCTGCTATCCCGAAGGCGGTCGCGGTGGCAGCCGAGGTAGTGCCCGAGCTAGCCAACGACGCGGCGGAGTCGGCGGACGAGAGTGGGGCTAGCATTAAGGTCGAGATCTCGGATGTCGGTCACGAGCCCATAGTGCGGCACTCGCGCGATATGAGCATCGAGCCGCCCCTGCCGGCGACAGCAATTGAGGAACATAACGCGCTGGACGGGTCATCAATCCACGCGGACGTTGACGCCGACATGACGCCGACAGACGTCCCGTCTGATGGCGTTGAGACGGACGTGGTGACGAACGCGCCATCGACCATCATTATTCCAGAGTCGGTCGCGGCGGCGCTCGAGGAGGAGGCTAAGGAGCCGGGGTCGCTGGACCTCTCGGTCCGACGGTCGATCTCGACGCCGATGTTTGGCCTTACCAGCAGGAGGCCGCATACCCCGTCGGAGAGGGGTTGGACGCTAGAGCGGAGGCGGTCGACGAGGACGCCGACGGCGGAGGACGACCGGTCCTCCGTTGGACGTGGGAATCACAAGGTCATGGATTGGATCCGCGGCGTGTTCAAAAAGGGTGAAAATAGAAACAGTCTTCGGGCCACCTCGCCGACCTCGCCGACATCCGGACCCTCGTCGCCGATCAGCTACCACATGCCGGATCTCGCCCACGGGAGGGCCCCGTCGGCCAACCGATCCTACCGTGTCTCGACCTCCTCCGCCGTCGTCGGCTCCATCAACGAACCCGACTCCTTCCGACCACCCGCGGACACACCCGTGCCGCAAAGCTACACCCCGCAACCGCCGTCGCCATCCCGTTCCCCGATTGCGACCCCGGTGTTGAAGAACGAGAATGCGCCCCGCCGCGCCAAAACTCTCAATAAGAAGCGCTCATACAAGTTATTCGGCGTGCCAGTGTCCCGGCCGAACAAGTCCGCGGACACGAGGTATACGTCCAGCGCGCCCCCCTCTCTGCCGTTGCCGGACCTGGACTTTATCGGCGTGCCCGAGGCACCATCCCGCACGGCATCGCCCCCGCCGCGTACGGACAGCCGCGCCACCTCTCCGACGCCGCCCGTCCAACCTCTCCCCGTCGACACACCGCCGCCGACCCCGCCCAAGTTCGTTTCTTCGGACCTCGAGAAACTTTACCATGACCTTTGCTGGAGTGGGCTGTCGATCGCAGAGATCGCTACCATCCACAAGCGCATCTCGGAGGACCTGCCGACGTCCACGGCGTCCGGCGTGCCCCTCGGCGTCAACGCGCAGGGCGGTGTCCCGCTGAACCGCGAGGTGGGGTCCGGCTCATCTGCGAGGGTGAACATCCCCCAGCCTGAGGTGATCTCGCTGCCTTGGGAGCGACAGGGTCTTGCGCAGACAGACGCCGTGCTCGTAAAGCGGTCGATGGACGGGGCCGGGTGGAAGAAGGAGAGGCCCGTCGTGGGGAGCGTTGGGAAGAAGCGGAGCTCGGGGATGGAGGAGATCAAGGCCGACGCGAGCCTGGGGCTCGCGTTCCTGAACTCGTCGCGCGCCACATAGTAGTTGTTATGTTATTATTCCGACATTTTCCCCGTTTCTCTGTTCGGTTCTTGTTTTTTGCAGCCCTGTTTTGCCGTTTCTATTAACAGCACCTGTAGCACCTCTACCAGCATTTCTATCAGAGTATTTTTAGCGGCCTTCCAAGTTATTTAGAGCACGTTTCTTTATCGCTTTCGGTTATAACCGACCTATTTCCCCTGATCGTGGTTTTACTTAAGTTAAATATGCGGAATGTTATTGATCTTTCAGCAAGGAGGCTGTCTGTCTGAGCAGCGGCCGCGACAGGAGTTGCAGCCCTGAGTTTCGAGCACCATTGGTTCACGGGCCAGCCGATGTCGGAACTCCACGAAGTCCAACCTCACCACCACAAAAACCTCCGCCCATACCCCCCCAGCTCCCTGCTCACTTCGTCCCGACCACCCTCACGATGAACTACCTCATGGGCAAGCTGGGATTGGGATCCAAATCCTCGTCTTCCCACAGCCTGCAGCACGCCGACGCCTTCACGGAGGATCCCTGCACGGCCTGCGAGAACTTGTGCGACACCCACGACATGATCCCGGCCTCCATGGCATCCAAGATCGAGCAGGGCGACATGACCAACTCGGTGAAGCCGTACAGGCGTCACCTCCTCCTCTGCGCCGGCACGGGGCAGCAGTGGCCGGAGCGGCTCGAGGAGCTCTCGAAGGGATCCTACGTCGAGCGGATCGACCACGCCGTGCACTCGGCCTCGAAGAAGGCCGGGTACAGGACGATCCTGACGGCCTGCGATCGGGATCCGTTCGCGGACGATGAGGGCGATGGTGAGGGGGGGGTTGCCGTCACGGCGGAGGGGACGGATGACCTCGAGGCCGTCAAGGTCACGGACCTGCTGTCGTTCCCGGACTTTGTGCGGTTCCCGAATCTGACGGCCGAGGACGCGGCGAAGACGTGCGAGGCGTTGATATCGGGGAAGGGGGCGGAGGCGCTCAAGCCGGTCCCGTTGAAGGGGGAGGCGTATGTGCTTGTGTGCACCCATAAGAAGAGGGACAAGCGGTGTGGTGTCGCGGGGCCGTTGTTGATGGATGAGTTCAAGCGCGTGGTGGAGGAGAAGGGTTTGGCCGGGAAGGTGCATTGTTATGGCGTGTCCCATATCGGGGGCCACAAGTTCGCCGGGAACATTATCGTAAGTATTGCTTTTTGTTTTCCAATCCATGGAGCTGTTTATGCTGACGCGATCATCGAAAAAAAATAATAAGGTGTACTCGAGAAAGTTCCCCAACGGCGTCTGGTATGGCCGCGTGCGCACCTGTCACGCTGAGGGGATCATTGACGGCACCGTGGTCGAGGGCAAGATCTTCAAGGAGCTTTACCGCGGCCAAGGCGACCCACTCCCGCCCTCGGAAGATGGAAAGAAGGCGGGGTGGTGAAAGGCTTGCATTAAACCGCACACTTTGTTTTTAGCCGGCGCACACCTGCATTGTACTTTTGTATTGTTGAAACAATCACAGCAATTTCCTTGTTTCTTTTATAATGTTTCCTCTTTTTCTGTCCATCTGCACCTCGTTGTTTGGGCGTCTCGTCCTTCCTCGTTCCCCTCCTTAACTCTCTTTCATCTCTATGTGGCTGTCTTTCCTCCAACACCTCACTGCTGTACAAAACGTTGATGGAAGAGATCAATATATAACCATGTTATCAGCAAGCTTGTAACTTGTATTTGCATCCTTGACTATGCCCCCCTTGCTTTGCAGCCTGCTACAGCTTAATTTCTGCTTCCCCACGCTCTAATTCTCTGTTTTGAAAATGCCTCGTCAGTACTTAGTCTTCAAGGAGTCCCTCAGCTTAAGTTCTACCTTGTAATGTGGTCCTTGGGCTCATCCATTAGTCGCAGAGGCACAGGCCTTCGCTGGCACAGTCTCCAACAGTTACCCTGTCGTTGCAGATCATAATTCCTGACTTGGTGCACAAACAGTAAGCCCTGCATTGGCGGCCTATCTGTACATCGATGCACACCGGCGCTTGCACCCTGCCCGACGACCCTGGGCACACACATCCACCGTGCTCGTAGCGGCACTCTGATCTGTAGCTCCTACACCAAGCTTCTCCCTTGGCACCTCCCAACAGAAAGTTGACCTCAGCGAAGGACATCCACCTTTCGTTCCCGTCCTGGTTGGGGCCCACGACCTCCTGTGGCTCGTTGCAGCGTCCTGCTCCCAGGGTGCATACCCATGCTTCGTGTATCGCCAGAGATATGCCACTTGGAGGTGCTCGCCACTCGATGTCTGTGTGGGGCCTCAGGTTAATTCCCACAGTTTTCGCTCTGTGGGAGGGGGCCGGAAAGGAGAGTGGAACACATAAGACCGCGCTGTCACTGCTCCAGCTTTGCTTCTCTCTTCAGCGAAGGCGTTTTGGTCTACCTGCGGCCCTTTGGGGCTTGTCCTGGCTGGATCTGGCGCGGTTGAGCCTGCCACCTTCTGTGGCCAGTCAGTGGCTTGAACCAACCCTACGGCTTGAAAACCTACTGTGCCAAATGTCCCTCATCAGCAAGCTCGTATTTGCATTCTTGACTATGCCCCATCCACGGCAGCCCATCACATGATTGTCCCCATTACCGTTCTCATTAGATATCTGACACGAACAGGCTATTATACCAAGGTAGCTAACGAAAGCAATAGTGCCTTCGGTAGATTACAATAATCCTCAAACAAAGTGAAGCAGGTGGAAGTGGCAATAAAACACGAAGTCGAAACAGAGAAAGTATAAGAGCTTTCAAGTTAAATAACAGAAGCACGTACATAATATACGAAAGCAACCACCCCGTCTTTGTCCTGTCACCAATGTCCGCATTCATTGTCCTTCTCCTGCTCGTCGAGCTCGTGCATCAACATTTCATGTGTGCAAGCACCTTAAACTTATCCGCCTCATGCCTGCCTAGCCTTATATACCTCCCGCAAAGACGTCAAGGTCATGGACCCTCCGCCTTCCCATCCCTCCCCTGCAACAACGACAGCGCCCGTTCCAACATGTCAACGGCCCCCTCC